>PVJA010002629.1:0-104489 GCA_004027025.1 Myocastor coypus
ACCGTCCAATGTTCTACAAATTCAGTGGGCCACCAGTGAAGCTTGCAATGTTGGAGGCTATTGTACAAAAAGACTTTTTAAGGGGCTGAAGAAGGAGTCAACACTTCACTTTGTCGGAGAAGCTTCAGTCTTCGCATTCAGAATGGACTTCATCATCTGGCTTGCAGCGCAGGCTCTTCGGCCTCCAGCTTGGATCTTTCGCCATCCGTCGCAGACTCTTCAGTGTCCATTACAGACACTTCAGTCTTCCATTGCAGACCCATCAGCCAACAGAGACTTACACGGAGTGCTGCAGTGAAGTCCAGACCTCGAGGTCGAATTCTTCAGTCCGGAGCGTGCAGATGCCCTGTGTGTGCTTCCTCATCTGACTCTGTGGCTGACTATTGTAAGCCAATCTTATAATTCCTTATAGATTGTACATTTTGTGTTAATATCTATTCCTTATATTATATCTATCTATTCTGTTCCTCTAAGTAAAACCCTGACCAATACAGGCCTTTTCAATATTTCAATAGTAGCCTCTCTATCTCTATCTCTATCTCTATCTCTATCTCTATCTCTATCTCTATCTCTATCTCTATCTCTATCTATCTCTATCTCTCTCTCTCATGTTTAGTACAGGGTCTACAGAGTCTCACTATGCAGCTCAGACTCACAATGATCCTTTTGTTTTCAGCCTCCCAAGTACTGGGATTACAAGAAAGCACCACTATGCCCAGTCTTCAGTAGTAGTCTTAACTGTGGCTGATTACTCTCTGAGTAACACCCTTCATGTATTCGCAGTTCTTGTATCTAGAAAAGAATATGGTTACTATATAAGTTTCAGACTGAGACAGATCTGGGTTCAAGTTATCCTTCATCCTCTAAAGCTGAGAGTGAATGAAAATAGTCAAGGGTTAAGAGCTCCTTAGCAGTAATAGTTCACAGCATCACATAGACCTTGGCCATGGGCTTTGAGGAGCCCAGGAGAAGAGGTGTACTCACAACGCCTTAGACCCACCAGGGTCTGTTATTTTTATTCTGTTGCAATAGCCTCTTGAGCCCTTCTCATTTCTGTCCTGGTTGCTCATGTTTGCTTTACCACTTGGCTCCTCCATAAATCTCAGGAGGTATGTGAAGGATAGCAGCTGATGATTTAATTGATGAGGGAAGAATGTCTGAAACAATAATAATTTCAAATGTGAGTTTTAGCACATTGTCAACTGCTTAATCAGAAGTATTTAATAACTAGCAATATATCCTGCGTAGAATCCTGGGACAGAATGAGCAGAAGATAGAGAATATTTTACATAGCCCTGGAAATTGATGGAGAGCTGCAAATGAAGCCAAAGAACAAAACGAAGGCTACTGCTTCTCCGATAGTTCCTATGCCATGTAGCATTAAGTATTGTAGTCATAAATATCCTGTATTTTTTACTTAAGGTTTTTTTTTTTTTTGTACCAGTGATTGAACTCAAGACCTCGCACTTGCCAGGCAAGCACTTATTCCATTGAGCTATCTCCCTGGCCCCATAAACATTTTATTGACATTATTATTATTAAATGTTGAAATAATGAAATGATGTTTTCAGAATCACACTAATGCCTTGAATTCAGATGTGTGCCGCTTCCCTGACCACATGCTTCAGTAAGGTTATAGATAACAAATCGAGAAAATTCTTTCCGGAGAATTTCCTCTCTTGTCTCAAACGCAGCTCATCACCTTAACCTTGTTTCAGGACTTTAGAACCATGGTTCCTAACTACAGTGTCAACATGTAGTTTTCTGTCTGTCTACTGATAGAATATATGACAAGTAACTTAGTATCCACAAATGACAGCAAAATTGCTTAATGATTTATTTAATCTTTAAAATTATGGTAGTTACCCCTATAGTGTATGTCACACTTGCTTTATATTTGCTTTTAAAGAGAAAGAGAAAAACCAAGACAACTCATACAGAAAATATACTACATTTCTGGGGGTTGGGGAGACAGCTCAGTAGAGTAAGTACATGTCTGGTAAGTACAGGGTCCTGAGTTCAATCCCCAGTACAGAAAAAAAAAGAGGAAAGAGAATATATTGCACCTCTGTGGGATAACATGAGAATGACTGGACCTGTGAAAATATCTTGTCCCTGGGAACTGATGCATCAATAAATAGACCCTTAATTCACAATCCTTAATTGGGATGCCCTACTCTCGTGATAGCTGCATGTATTCTAGAAGTGAATCAAATAATAACAGCTCTCAAGATTGGTATTAAATTTAAGGTCATACATATAGTTCAGACTTGACCTATTAATCTATTTGCTTAAACTACTAGTACAAGATACCATCATCTCTCTCATAATACGTGATTATTTCCAGAAACAAGAAATGTCTTCCCTCCTACTAAAGCAGTCTACATCTGTTAGAATAAACTAGGCTTATTTTTTATCTTCAGTGTTATGGTTTACCTCTAGTTGTCCCCCCAAAGCCTCTTCCAACCAGGAAGTGGACTTCTGGAATTTGTGTTTAACTCATGATTCAAGGGGATTATGGGTATGAGTGCTGCTGGGATTATGGGTGTGATTACTACCCCCAGCCTGGAATCATAGCCTGAAAGGAATTTAAGGGAGACAGAGCTGCTCTCTGTAGTCATTGTTGGTCCTTCCTTTTGCTTGTTGCCACCCACCACCATGAACTGCTGTCCTCTGTCATGTGCCAGTCTGCCTCTGAGCCAGGTGGGAATGGACTGAAACCTGTTGTAAGTGTGAGCTAAACTTCCTTCCTTCATTTGTGCTGTAGGGTATTTGTACAGGAAACAAGAGAAAGAGTAACTGAGACATTCAATAACCAGGTTTAGAAATCTAGAGTCCTCTAATGGTTGATACATAAAAGTCAATATCTAAATACCTGAAGAACCTGTTCTATTTCAAAGTATATTTCAAAAAATATGCATGAGAGCTATAGTAAACATTATGTCTGTCAGATAGCTCAGTGGACTAAAGCACCTGCTTAGGCAGACACAGGGACTGGGGTTCTATCCCTGGCATGCTGTGCTGGCCCTGCCCCCGGGGCATGCCAAGAAGGCAGTTGAGACTGGGTCATATAGTTCTGGGCCATATAGTGTGGGTCTGTAATCCCAATGCTTGGGAGGCTGAGAACAAGGGGATCACTGTGAGTCTGATCTGTGTAGTGAGACCCTGTAGACACATTTAAAAAAAAAAACTATGCCTTGAAATAAAATAAAAATGGTTTAAAAGTTGAAAAGCAGCATCTTTAATATATCAGCTATATAAACATGTCAGTATCAGCTCAAAAACCTCAAAGAATGAGTGGTGCAATAGGATGTATAGAAACAAAACTTTTAAATATTTTTAAAAGTCTTTGTAATGAAGATAAGCATGTCATCTGCACGACATGTTGCTTTTGCTTATTCAAAGAACTACAATTTCATAAGAAAAAGATCTTCTAAGTGAATGATTTTTTATGGAATAAAATACAACACAATTTCATAGCAAAATACTAGGAGAGTAATAATAATTGATGCCTGACATATTGTTGTGTTTGAAGGAGTTGCTCAGGGTACAAGAAATGTGCATAAAAAATTCTCCAGTTTTTATTAGCTCAAACTTTTCTTTACAATGAATTAAGAGACACAAGGAGTACAACTGACTTGCATCTTTGCTCTTTTCACTACTGTCCTTTACCCTTTCACTTATCCTATTCTGAGTGAATATTTTTTTAAATTCATTATAAATATTTCCAAGGCTGTGTATTCTTATATGTTGCATTATTCCTATATAGCAAGCCCACATTTAAAATATTTCTATATAACATTTACTCTTTTCTTCAGTAATAGATTTTGACACATTTTTAAGGTTCATTTTTTTTTAACACTGACTGTGAATAAAACAACTTTAAGATCAAAAGTTTTCACTTGTCACTATTTTCTTTCAAAAGGAAAACCAAGAACAAACTGAAATTTGCACATTGGGAAAAATGTTGAATCTGTCTTCTGGTTACAAATTTAAGGCACTTATATTTTTCCACAGAATTGATGTCACATCGCCTCATTTTGCCCTGCGCTGTATTGATTTCCTTATAGAATGAAAGCAAGACTAAGTGAAATAAAAGAGCATCTTACTCTTTTTAAGGGTGAAGTGGAGCCTTCTGGATGTGTTGTACTTTTTCTCCCTGTCATTCATCTGCATTGTGCATACTCTAAAGTACATTTGTCGACTCTCTCATAAGCAATCTTTCTAAATTACAAACCTTAACTGATGTTTTCCCTATATCTGCACGAGGTAGGATCAACCTCAGCCCCATCATCACTGGCTCCACCACTCTTCACCCATCTTTCTCCTATTTTATATTTTCTGCCGGACTGGTCACCACTCTCAGACTCTTATCCACTCTGCAATTTGGTACATGCTTACTCCTCTTGCTAATATGGACTTTCTAATATTTTCATATCACTGATTCTATAGCACCTCTAAATCTTAATGGCATTTTACCTAAAAAGTTTCTCGTATGTATTTGTTCCTCTGAGGTTCTCATGTCTCACATTTCTCGGGCTGCCTAGAGTAATATCCATGCCATTTGGGCCACCCCCATCTTCCCCCCTTCCCAGACCCAGCGCACTGAGCTGGTTACCAAAACCAGGCATGGTGGTGTACACCTGTAATCCTGGATCTAGGGAAACTGAAGACAGGAGGATCACTATGAGTCTGATCTATGTAGTAAGACCTGTATCAAATACATTTTTTTTAAAAAATCAGGCCTCCAAAATTCAAAAGACCCATTTCAAAAATGGACATTTAGATGAATTTATACTTCCCCAAGAAATAGATACAAATGCCAAATAAATATATGAAAAAAAAACATTCAATAACACTAGTCGTTCAAAAGATGTAAATTAAAAGAACACCAAGATACCATTTACACTGGAAAGAATGGCTATCATCAAGAAGTCAACAAATAGGACTGGTCAAATAGTTCAGTGGATTAAAGTGCCTGCAAACGGGTCCAGGGGACTGGGGTTCGATCTCCAACACTGCCATGCTGGCCTCATCCTTGGGGCTTACTGAGATGGCAATTGAGACTGGGTGTGGTGGTGTCCACCTTTAATTTCAGCTCTTGCGAGGCTGTAAACAGGTGGATCACTACAAGTATGATCTAGTAGGGAGACCCTGAATACCCTGTAGACCTTCCCCTAAAAATATACAATCAATCAATAAATAAATAAATAACTTTTCTGGAGGTGGAGAATAATGAAAATGACAGTTGCCTTGCATAAGCCACACCCTGACACTTCTCAAAACACGCCTATCCTCTCTTACACTTCACCTGGTGAAATCTTTTACAAGTGTGCCACGAAAGAAACACTGTCATAAGATTTTTACAGACATAAAATAAAATTACATCAAAGCAAGTAATTGAATCAGCAAAGCCTCTAGAAATTCTATGAAAATTCACTCTTTCATTTTTAATCCATTGTATCACTCCCTATGCTAGACTCTGAGATGTTCCTACGTGGAACATGTAGCACTTAATCCTCAAAATGAGGCTCAGAGCTTAAACATTAAAGTTTCCCAGCCAAGCCCTATCTTGTTCATCAGGGACCAAACCTACCTTTGAGCCTCACCCCATCACTGCACACCGTAGGCACTCATGATGAATCACACCCTGCTTATATGCATGTGAAGTCAGTTGCATTCTCAATCAGCCCTGCCTCTTATACTCACCCTTCCTAGGCTGAACCTCTGGTTCTTCACACCTCCGGGTCATGCTCCTTGCCTCTTCTCTTCATCCTTCTGGAAATGCAATGCAAGAGCACACACCCCAAAATACAGCGAGGTTGCTGTTGTGTTCCCTGGTTCCCCTGCCTTGGTTTTGGCAGCCTGTCTGCTCTTTAGGTCTTTCTCGTTTGTTTAAGAGCTCATAAACGGTCTGAACTACTATCTCTTTGATGCCACATATAACAAATAGTAACTTGACAGACTGAAGAATCTGTGAAACCTGTATAAGGTAGTGGTTAAGATGAATGAAATAGTGTCTTAAGTTTTGGCTTCAAAGCTGGATATAGTAGCATATGTCCTCCTCTTAGGAGGCTGAGGTAGAATGCTAGCTACTAATTCGTGAATTCAAGGTCAGCCTGAAATACAAGGTAGATCCTATCTCAAAAAAGTAAATGAATGGGGCTGGTGAGATAGCTCAGCAGACTGAACACGGGACAGGCTGAGCTGGCCAGCATCCTGGCCTATTGGCATGGTGGTGCAAGCCTATAATCGCAGTGCTGGAAAGGCTGAAAACAAGAGGATCACTATGAGTCCAAGCTGCATAATGAGAACCTGTAACCAAATACATTTCTAAGGAAAGCAAATGGCTTCAACTAATACAGAGTGTATCATGCTATGCCTGATACCTACTGTAGTTAACAAGCAAATGGCAGATATATACTTGATAACAAAACCTTTTACATGAACATATTGCACTACTCCATTCCTATGTTAACTCAAAAATGCTCCTTTTTCATGTATCCATGAAATAGGGCTGGAGAGATAGCTAAGTGGGATAAGTGCTTGCCTGGCAAACACAAGGCCCTGTGTTGTCTTGTCTTGTCTTTTCTGTTTGCATCCACTGAATGGAATTTTGGTAAGTATTAAATAGGTTAATTAATGAGAACAGTTTACAATATTTATGGCACATAATGAGCAATCAGTGTGTATAATTACTATTAAATATACAATATATGAAGGGCTGTAATCCTCATGCAGAGGGCAAGATCATTATATTCACTAGATTCCTAACAGATATCCATGCATTTCTTGGGGTTCTACGGCAAGCAAATGCTTACTACTTCCTGACAAATCATAAATGCTTACAGTCAAAGCCTCTCATTGCCATCAAGGTCAGCCTAGTTATTGATGACAAATTATTTGTCCTAAATATAGCCCTTGGAATTACAAAGAAAATCTCAGAATATGACCTTGGCACCTTCAGATTGTTTTTATAAACCTCTAAACTTTATAGCACTTGTTGAAGAAAAAAACAAATATATATGGCATGTAAGTTGCCCAATAGATTTAGGAAATAGTTACGATTGGCAAGAGTACTATTTGACTCCAAAAATTTAAGGTTTTAAACAGATCAAGTCATAATTCCTAATACTAAAGAACACCATATGAACAGATTTATCATAGTCCTTTTTCCATTATGGAAACTTAAATGCAGGCTCTATTATGCAAGTTTTTGAGGCCATAAGCAATATATTCTCCAGTAGTACAGAGAACGACTTCTAACATTTAAACCCAAAAGGTGAGAACTGATGGTAATCTTGTTGTAAAGCTCTTCAATGGCTCGCTGAAAATGTCTTTTGCATTACCACTTTAGCAAAGGCATGAAGAATGTTTTATTATCTTGATTCAAAATAACTAAGTTTCTTCCTAATGCACAAGGCACAGCAAAATGTCCAAATGTTACCTTATACAGTACAATGGCAAGGCAGTTGATGGTCACTAGCTAAGATCCATGACACACTTTAGTTTTTGCCAGGAAAATACATTCACTTTTTAGGATTAGCCTTTTAAGGAACATGTCAATCAAAATCAAAGCATTAGCACAGTGCAAATTCTGTAGTGCATCCTCTTAAAATCTGCCATGGGTGCCCCAGACCTGCACACCATCCTGAAATCCCAGCCCGGACCCCACCTGCCATGCTGAGTGGGCCGCCCAGTAGGCTTAGCCCACATCCATCCCCTGACTCATCAACAGCATGAGCTCTGATTCCACTCACCTTCCAGACCAGGGCTCACGTCATCCAAGTAAGAACTCTCTCAGCCTGCATTCATCCACCAACTTGACAACTGCCTGAAACGCTACTACACCCACTATCCCCACACCATGTACCACTGTGCCAACTCATGGGGCCTTGTGGCAGCCAGCCGCCTCAGCTCCAACTCGCAGCCAGGCACGTCTGGAGGGGAACAAGCTTGGTGGATCCAGACCCAAATTTCCATAGGTGCTAACTGTATAAGTTCACCAAATGACAGAGATCACTGCTATAAAAAATGATAAAGACAAGGAGCAAGATCTAGTCCCAGGTCCCAAGTCCATCCAAAACAAATACAGGAGATACTACCATGGAAGAAAATGGGAATCATGCAGGCGAAATATCTGAATCGGTAGCATCCGAGGTAGAAAGACAAGCACAGAAACATATAGAGCAACTAAAATCAGAGATAATACCTGAAGTAAAAAAAAAGAAATGCATGCATTAATAGATTCTGAAGTGGAAAAACAACTGCAGAAACATATAGAGGAAAATAGAGCAGAAATAACCTCTGAAGTTAAAAAAGACATCTCTAAATTAATAGTATCTAAAGTAGGGGAAAAACTACAGAAAGGTAGAGAGGAAATAATTAATAAACTGTTCAGAAATAACCTCTGAACTGCACAGAGAAAGGATAACTATAATCAGAGACTTCAGTATTACTAAAGAAGACATTTTGATAAAAAACTAGAGGAGAATAGAAAAATGATGGATTCCCTGGTTGAGCCATATAGGAAAGAAATAGATTGCATGAAACAGTTTCAAAGAGATATACAAGAAAATAAAATCTCAATCACATGTTGGCAAAACCATATGAACCAAAGTAAAGATGGAGTCTTGGATCTTTAAGACACCATCACAGCTAGTGAAAAGGTAAGAATGGATCTCTTAAAAACAACTAGGATGCAGGAAAAAATAATTCAACATCTGCAAGATGATGCAAAAATGAACAACGTGAGATTAATAGGAATCAACGAGAAAGAAGGAGTCAATACAAGGGATGTAAAAAGAATATTGGCAAACGTAATAGCAGAAAACTTCCCAAATATGAAAAAACAATCGGACATACAAATAACTGAAGCATACAGAATGCCTAATACATCAAACAGACTAAAAATACACCCAGACATATAATAGTGAAGATTCCAGAAATTCAGCAGAAGAATAACATACTAAAATTTGTTAAAAAAAAAAACAAAAAAAAACAGATCACATTTAAAAGAAAATCCATCAGAATAATGACAGATTTCTCTTCACAAACCATGACGTCAAGAAGAGAATGGAGCAGAGTGCTTCAAGTCCTCCACGAAAAAGATTTCAACTCAGACTGCTATACCTGGCGAAAGTCTCTTTCAAGTACAAGGGGGAAGTGAAATACTTCCATAACAAGGAACAACTAAAGAATTTCATGATATCAAAGCTGACCCTACACAATATACTAAAAAAATAATCTTAGAGAGGGACCAGAATGACTCAAACTCAAGAAATGAGAACAGAAAGATTCCACCAAATAGGGTATTCAATTAAACACAGGAGAAAAAAGAGTAAAGAGTAGTAAGTAAAAGTCATGCCAGTCATAAGTCAATACATTTCAATTATAACCATCAATGTAAATGGACTCAATTATTCAATCAAAAGAAATAAATTGTCAGAGTGCATATGGAAGCAAAATGCAACAATATCCTGTATACAAGAAATTCATTAACTCGTAAAAAAAAACTCATAGGCTAAAAGTTAAAGGATGGAAAACAATACTACATGTGCCAGCATCTCAAAAACAAGCTGGGTTAGCAATCCTGTTTGCAGAGTGCATAAACTTCAAACCAAGATTGATTAAATGAAATAAAGAAGGCCACTACATATTGGTTAGGGGAAAAATTCAAGATGAAGAGGTAACACTCATAAATATGTATTCACCCAACACTGGAGCAGCAAGTTATATAAGGCAAACCTTAATGGACATGAAAAGTCTAATATCCAATAACACAATCTTAACAGGAGACTTTAACACCCTCTTATCCAAAAAAGATAGATCAAGCAGACAAAAATTTAACAAAGAAGGAGCAGAACTGAACCAGAACTTGGAAAAACTGGAATTAGTGGACATATGCAGAGTGTTCCACCGTACCACTTCCGAATACGTATTTTTTTCAGCTGCACATGGGACATTTTCTAAAGTAGACCACATATTAGGTCATAGGTCATGCTTAAGTATAGGCAAGAAAACAGAAATTATCCCATACATATTATCTGACCACAGTGCAATGAAACTGGAAATAAATGACAAAGGAAACCACAAGAATTCCAGAAATACATGGAAATTAAACAGCACCCTTCTCAGCAAACAGTGGGTTACAGATGAAATTAAACAAGAATTTAAACACTATCTAGAATTTAATGAAAATTCAAACACAATCTTTTATAGCTTTGAACTCACACATTAAGAAAACAGAAGGGGAACAAATAAGTACTCTCATGGAGCACCTTAATTGACTAGAAATAGAAGAGCAAACGAAATCCAAAGCGCAAAGACAGGAGGAAATTATAAAGATTGCAGCATAAATTAATTCAACTGAGACAAAGAAAACAATAGAAAGAATTAATGAATCTAAAAGCTGGTTCTTTCAAAGATTAAATAAAATTGATAAGCCCCTAACTCATCAAAAAGAGGCAAGAAAGGACTCAAATTCAAGCAATAAGGAATGAAAAAAGTGAAATTACTACAGACCAAGCAGAGATTCAGAGCATCATAAATGTCTGCTTTGAGAATCTTTACTCTCACAGAATTGAAGACACAGATAAAATGGATAGATTTGTAGAAAACTGCAAATTATCCAGACTGAATCAAGAAGATATAAGAACTCACAATAACCCAATAACAGCCAATGAAATACAAAATGTAATAAAAACACTACCGACAAAGAAAAGTCCAGGACATGATGGATTCACCTCTGAATTCTATAAGAAATTTAGAGAAGACATAACCCCAATACTCCTCAAACTCTTCAATGAAATTTAAAAAGAAGCAATCCTTCCAAAATCATTCCTAGAGGCAAGTATTACACTGATACCAAAACCAGAGAGAGTTTTCTAAAAAAAAGAAAACTACAGGCCAATTTCTCTCATGAACATAGATTCAGAAATCCTCAATAAAATCCTTGCCATTACAATACAACAAATCGTCAAGAAGATTATATACCATGGCCAGGTAGAATTCATCCCAGGATGCAAGGATGGCTCAATATACAAAGATCTATAAATGCAATACACTATATCAATAGAGCCAAAAACAAAAATCACATGATGATCTCAATTGATGCAGAAAAGGCCTTTGACAAACTCCAATGCTCATTCATGTTCAAAGTCCTGCAGAGAATTGGAATAGAGGGCCTCTACCTCAACCTGATAAAAGCCATCTACAACAATCCAACAGCTAGCATAATTTTAAATGGGGAAAAACTGAAGTCTTTACTCTCAAATCTGGCACAAGACAAGGATGTCCTCTATCACCACTCCTATTCAATATAGTTCTGAAACCATTAGCTACAGCCATTAGAAAAGAAAGAGAAATAAAAGGAATAAGAATAAGTAAAGAAGAAGTAAAACTATCATTATTTGCATATAACATGATATTCTACGTGGAAGATTCAAAAAACTCCACCAAGAAGCTACTAGAATTAACACACAAATTCAGTAGCATAGCAGGTTACAGAGTCAACATACAAAAGTCAATAGCATTCCTCTACACAGATAACAAACACACTGAGAGTGAAATTTAGAAAAACAGTACCTTTCATGTTAGCACCAAAGAAAATGAAATACTTAGGAATTAACCTAACTAAAAAAGTAAAAGACCTTTTCAATGAAAACTACAGTACTCTGAAAAAAAGAGATCCTAGAGGATTTGAGAAAATGGAAAGATATTCCCTGCTCCTGGAATGGAAGAACCAACATTGTGAAGATGGCCATACTCCCTAAACTATTATACAGATTTAATGCAATTCCTATCAAAATAACATCAACATAACTCACAAAACTGGGGAAGTCATTCCTAAAATTGATTTGGAACCAAAAAAAGGACCCAGAATTACAAAGACAATCCTGGGCAACAATGGTAAAGCAGGAGGCATTACATTCAAAATACACATTTAACACTTGAAAGCATCAACAAATGGGAACTCCTGTGGCTATGAGGTTTTTGCATGTCAAAAGAAATTCCCAAAAGTGTGAAAAGACAACCCACAAATTTCAAAAAGTTTTTTAACTAATAAGTATTCAGACAAAGATCTTCTATCTAGAATCTATAAAGAGCTAAAAACCATTAGGGTCCCAAAATTCAAAGACTCAATCCAGAAATGGGCATCTGAGATGAACACACACTTCGCAGAGAAAGAAATTCAACAAACCTATAAGTACATGAAGAAATGCTCCACATCGCTAACCATCCGTGAAATGTAAATTAAAACAACACTTAGATACCATCTCACCCCAGAAAGAATGGCTATCATAAAGAAATCAGCCAGCAACAAATGTTAGAGAGGCGGTGGGGAGAAAAGAACCCTTTTCCACTGCTGGTGGCAATGCAGATTGCTGCACCCATTAATCAAAGTGATGTGGAGGATACTTAAAAAACTAGAGCTGGAAAGCACATTAAATCCAGCTATCCCCCTACTGGGAATTTTCCCAGAAGAACTGAAACATCATACCATAGCGATATCTGTGCACCTATGTTTATAGCAGCCCAATTTGTAATAGCCAAATCTTGGAAACAACCAAAATGCCCATCATTTGAAGAATGGTTGAAAAATATGTGGTAGTTTTATACAATGGAGTATTACTCAGCTATAAATAATCATAAACTGGAAGACTTCACATATAATTGCATGTATATTGAACATATACTCATAAGTGAAATCAACCAGACCTACGTGTGTAAATATCATATAGTCTCCCTACTGTAAGAACTCTAAAGAAGAAATAAAAATTGAGGAGCATAACACAGCTGAATGTGTTATGGATTAAACAGCGAAGTGACTGGAAACAGAAAAGAGAGGAAACATAGTAGGAGCAAAACCATGAACTTATGTACACAAGATGAATCTAATATTGGTTCTAAGAACGTTCAGTAGGTTTTTCACATTGATAATAGGAACATGAAACACTAAAACTATGCTAGGAATGCCTGTCATTCTGGTCTTTTAGATGTGTACTGCTTCTAATGTAAACTCCGTTACTGCTATACTCTCTTTCAAGTAAATGGTTGGTTAACAAAAGAAACAAAAGAGTATTAACTGAGAGTAAGAACCTGGGCAAAATGCTTCACAGGCTACAATTTTGTACATCCTTGGATTTCTAAATGTCTGTGTAAAAATGCTTTTATCACATTCTATAGAGATTTATTAGAATATTGATGATTGATGAAAAATACCAATTTCAAGTTAAGTCTACAATGTTTGATATTCCAAAAGACAGTGATGTTAAGCTCAGTTACTTATGTTATAGAGTAATAGCATCACGAAACTTCTCTGCTGGAGGGTTGAGAATGTAAGCTAACAGACCAAAAATTGGAGAAAAAAAAGGGCTATGAGGATCGCCAACATTTTGGCCCTAGCCCTTCAAGGTCAGTGAGAACTCAGGGCATAAGAGAACCTGTGCTGTAACATCCTATAACTCAGTGCTGTCCCAAATTTTCTGGTCATGGAGAATATGGGACCTCAGAGGAAAGGGATAAATGAAGTATAGTGTGTCTAAGGAGAGTCACCTAGAGAAAAAACATTCTCTCAGGCTTTCACAGAAAGCAAACTGGCCAAATAATGGCCGTGACTCCACCCAAAAGCTGACACTGACAACAGTTCTACAAAGTACTCACTGTACATGGTTCCAAATATAATCCTGAGGGGATTTGATCTTGGAAGATACAAAAGATGAATATTTTGTTATATAGGCCTTGCTTTAACTTGCTGTTGATCATCCAGTGGAAAAGCTTAATTACAAGGCATAAAAGGCAAAGCTAGATTAGTATGATAAGCTGTAAAAGGCTTAAATCAACAGCCTTCGACATTGCCAGTTTCGCTGGTAACCCAATGCAATTATGGAACATTGAACTATGTATACAACTACTTCCTTTCAATTCAAAGAGAAGATATTTTTTTCTTTCCTTACCAATATCAATTAGAAAATTTATCACGTCCACATCCTGTGCTCTGTATAACTATTATGAAGACAACAATATGCAATGTGTCAATTATGACAAATGGACTACTATCATGTTTTGAAACTATCATATTGTTATTTCTTATTAAAAGTAATTTTTAAAAGAAAAAGAATAAGAATAGCAAAGTTAAAAAAAAATCTGCCGTGGGCTTTCACTCTACTGCTTCAGTTTACTAGAGATCTTTCCTCTGAAAACGTTAATGAGCCGCTTCAGAGAACATATGGATTCATAGTAGATGTTTGACTACTTCTCTCGCTAACTCCTTTCTTTATTTCCATTCCTTATTTCACGCAAGAAAGGGTGTTCCTAAGAACCCGCATTCTGTTTTTAATCCCCTTTTTAATCATGAGTTCTAAGATCTTAGACAAGTTACTTAACTTTTCTATGGCTATTTCTTCTTTAAAAATGATTATAGCCACTTCCAACTTACATGCTAGTCAAATGACCATAAAAAATGCACAGACTTATTTATGTATCTTCCAAATTTAAAGTAGCATTAATTTGATCACATTATGTAACCAGTTTTGGCATGACTCATGACTCTGGAGTTTTTCAAACTTATTCTATGATCCTGTTTCTGAAATAGTCATTTATTAATAGAGATGACACAGCTGGCCAGGATATCATGCAAGTCTTAAACAAGTTGTGCTGATCAAAGCAGATTATACCTTTTGCTCTGACCTTACCACATTTTAGCATCACAGAGGCAGCAGACACTCTTGATCTAACCACATTTTCTTCTCTTTTATGTATTTGGTACAGGGTTTCACTATGCAGCCTGGACTTGTAGTGATACTCTTGTTTATAGCCCCAGTGCTGGGATCTTAGATATGTGCCCCTATACCTAGCCAGGTCAGCATGCCCAGGGATGGAGCCACAGTGGCATGCAGTGCCAGGGACTGAACCCTTGTCCCTGTGCTTACCTAACCAAGCACTTAGTCCTCTGAGATATCTCACAAGCCCCATATTTTCTTCTCGAATATAACCCTATGTCTAAGAAGTCTAAGAATCCATTGTACAATTATTTTCTGTTAAAAATGAGCTCCTTGTTTTTTTTTGTTTTGCTTTATTTTAATGTATAATTTTCTATGTGACAGGAAATCAGCAATTCTTATGATGTGAGGACTAGAATCTGCCATAAGGCTTTTCTACCCTAATTTCTTTATAGCAGCCTATGAACTCCCTGAAAGTTGCTCGTCATCTAACTTCTGCTTTGGTGTACACATCCTCTTGTCAAAAAGAATACTACTCTCTAGGGGCTCGGGAGATAACTCCATGGCACAAGTGCCTGCCCGGCAAGTGCAAGTTCAAACCCCAGTCACACACACACACACACACACACACACACACACACACACACACACACACACACACAAAAGAAAATACTACCCTCAAAGCATTTTATCTCTGACATTTTTTTAATTTATTTTGTTTCAGTTGGTAAAATCAGGCTTTATTTTGAAAAAGACTATTTAATTAGTTTTTGGTGGGGGTCACAGTGAAGAAGGGATACCCCAGGCAGTAATGTTCTGTCAAGGGTGGGTTGAGTGAGGACTAAGCTGAGCCTCCGAAGGGACTCCTGCTCCCTTGTACAGATGTTTGTCCATGGGCTCTGAGGAAGCCACCGGAGAGACGCTGGCTGAAAGAGGCTGCTGTAGCCCATTCACTTGGGCAGAACATCAGAGGTCTCAGACACCAGCTTCCCATCATGGGTCTTGATCTTCAAAACCGCAGCAGACTTGGTGTGGGTTAAGCAGAGGCTTTGGAGGCTCCCAAAGCCAGGGCTCGTGAGGCTCCCGCAGGGTGAGCTCACCATTCCTGAACAGCCCCTGGTAGTCTTCATGTGAATGCTCAAGTTCTCCATCTCAGCCTATTCTCCTCACCCTCCAGCAACTTACAGTAGGTGACACTCTTGATGTCCAGGGCCAGCTTGATGTTCATGAGCTCCTGGTACTCACACAGCTTCCAGGCCATGTCCTGCTTGGCCTCCTGCAGGGAAGCCTCCAGCTGGGCCACTTTGGCATTGACATCCTTAATGACCATCTCCCCACGCTGCTCAGCATCAGCGATGGCAGCCTCCAGGGATGCTCTCTGGCCTTTGAGGGCTTCAATCTCTGCCTGCAGGTCGCTGATGCTGTGGTTCATCTCAGAGATCTCAGACTTCATGCAGTGAAGGTCATCCCCACGCTTCCCAGCCAGCATTTGCAACTCTTCATACTTGATCTGGTACACCCTCTCAGCCTTGGCCCAACTGTGATTGGTGATCTCTTATCCTGGGCCTTGACCTCGGCCATGATGTCATCCATGTCCAGGGAACAGCTATTTCCATGGGCTGCACCATGGATGTGTCCCAAATCTGAGACTGTAGTTCACGGACCTCCTCTTCATACACCTGCCTGAGGAAGTTGATCTCATCAGTCAGCCCTTCCAGGCATTACTCAAGCTCCACCTTGTTCATGTAAGCTTCATCCACATTCTTTTTGATGAAGTAAAATTCATTCTCCATCTCTGTACACCTCATCTTCATATTTATTCTTTTTTTTTTTTTTTTTTTTGTGGGACCAGGGTTCGAACTCACGACCTTGCACTTGCCCAGCAGGCACTTGTGCCTCGGAGCTATCTCCCCAGCCCCTTCATATTTATTCTTGAAGTCCTCCACCAGCCTCTTCATGTTACCAAGCTCTGCCTCCAGCTTCAGTTTATCCTGGCCCAGTGTGTTCAGCTGTTGTCACAGGTTGTTGATGTAGCTTTCAAACATGTTGTCCATGTTGCTCTGGGACATGTGCTGCTGCTGCAGGAGGCTCCACTTAGTCTCCAGCATCTTACTGTTCTGCTCCAGAAACCAAACCTTGTCAGTGAAGGAGGCGAACTTGTTGTTGAGGTTCTTGATCTGCTCTTTCTCCTGAATATGCACAACCTGTATGTTGGGGTTAACTTGTAGGTTCAGGAGGTTCAGCAGGCTCTGGTTCACCTGGACAGCCATGATACTCCCTACACCACCATCCCCACGCCACCTCAGAAGCTGTCACTTCTGCCCATTCGGGAGAAGCTGGGGGAGCTGATGTAGAAAACAGGCCTGCTGGTGTAGGACAGGCTGCTGAAGGCCCAGGGCATGTAAGGGGACACCTTGTAGGACTTATGGGTCAACCTTATGGACATGGTGGAGGCTAAAATGGAGGTAGGATGGGACCTGTTGCACATAATGTTTAATATTTTCTTTCAATTCGCAAGAGATGGTGTTATTTTTGTCACTATTATTATCAAAGTTTGCCTTCTGCCAGCATTATACATCATATAATTCTAGCATTTATTGAAGTTGCTAAAAAAAAAAAAAGCAGGAGCACAACATATGAAACTATGATCCATAAATATTCCCAAGAGGAAGATGATAGAGTAAATTTTGAGCTCTCTAAAATTGAAGGTGATTGGGGCTGGGGAGATAGCTCCGAGGCACAAATGCCTGCTGGGCAAGTGCAAGGTCGTGAGTTCGAACCCTGGTCCCACAAAAAAAAAAAAAAAAAAAAAAAAAAAAAAAAAAAAAAAAAAAAAAAAAAAAAAAAAAAAAAAAAAAAAAAAAAAAAAAAAAAAAAATTGAAGGTGATAAAGGATATTCAGGTGGCCATGCTCAGCAACCAATTAGAAGTCCAGAATAGAAACACCAGGACAGCTAAGTGGATAAATATAGATTCATGCTAATCTCAGTGTATAAGTAAAGCTGAAATTAAACATGATAACTACCATTTAGTCCCTACTATGTGTACTATCCTGTACATAGCACTAAATATTGTTAGGTCTTTCCTTACTCCCCACTACCAATGAATGAGATTGGGAATAAGTATATCCACATTGTAGACGAAGAACAAGAGGTTTGAGAGGTTTAGTCAATCAAGCTACTTATTTCTTTGGCTTATCTTAGAAGAGACAGATGCAGTGTTTCAGTTTAGATTCTGTGAGATTTAATTGAAAGAAAAACAAATCCCTAGAACAAACAATAGCTCATAGCAGTTTATATACATTATTTTAAGGTATAAAAATGCCTCTACTAAGATGTGATTATACATAAAAAAAATTATGAACCTACAGGCAAAGCTTTTCTAAAAATTAACACTTTTATTCTAATATTAAGTATGTACACTTATTCATTTCTATCTGCAAGGTTTATAAATAAACTTCATTTGAGAGGCTTTTTTGGAATTTAATGTGTCCTACATTTGCTCCAAGGAATGAAATTCTGCTGATGTATTGGGTTTTCAGATGAATTATTCTATTTTTCTCACAACATAAGCTAGTTCTAAGATGAGCCACAAAACATAAAACATTCTATTTTCTAATCCACTGCTTAAATTCTCTCCACAGGAAGCCTGCCAGATATTCTGTCAGGCTTCACTGAATACTTCTGATAGAAAAATTTACTTTCTTTCAGTTTGCATACCACAGCCCTGACCACTGGAGAGAGCCCAGGTTTTTGTTCTATACATAAAAAATTAGAGATAATTTAAGTGTTTTTGCTAACCTAAGGCAGTTTTTGTCCACCCAAAGGAGGATTTAAAGAGTTTATTAAAGACAAAATTAGTCAATAGTTTAAAACTGATTATCTTAAAAATCACATTAAGTTTATATTAAATTACAGAATAAAATTAGAATCAAACCTTCAGAAGTGAGTGTCCATCATTTTAATTACTTCAAAAGCGTATTGTGATGTACTGGAAGAGAAAGTAGGTAGAAATCTTGAAGACATTAATATAGGCAGAGAGTTCATGAACAGAGTGCAGACTGCATGGGAAATATTTCAAAGAATCAATATTTGTGATCTCATCTTACTAAAAAGCTTTTGCACAGCAAACTAAATCACCAACAAAGTGAAATAACAATCACAGAGTAGGAAAAGACTTAGCCCACTGTCCCTCAGTCAAAGGACTTCTGTCCAGACCATATAAAGAATTGAAAAACTCAGATCCCCGCAATTCAAAGACTCAATCCAAATACGGGCATCTGAGATGAACACATACTTCTCAGATGAAGCAATACAAAATGGCAAATAAATATGTGAAAATATTTCATCATTATTGGTCACTAGGAAGATATTGTGAAATGGGAAGAAATTGTTCAAAATGAAAAAAGAATTAGGATGGGCCAAAGAGGAAAGAACAGCAAGGGAAAAGGGAAAAGATGTAAGTCAGTTATACTATTATTGACTCTTAGTTCTTTGAAAAAGAAAGCTATTTTTTTGTATAGGGTCTCATTACACAGCTCAAACTCTTAGTGATCCTCCTGTTTTGACTCTCCCCAGCACTGAGATTACAGGTGTGCGCCTCTGTGCCTGGACTCAAGAAAGCTAATACTGACTGGAGAAATTTTGAGCTAATGTCGATGGGAGAAATTTTATGCGGATATCTTTTAACCTGAGAAACCACTTTAAAGATAACAATACGTAATGCATTGATTATTGTCATTCTATTATTATTTGCTCTGAAATCTGTCTTTATCCTTTTTTCCATAAAATCAAAAAAAGTATTATGTGTAAAGAAAAACATACATCAAACCTATCTGGAAGATTTTTCAGGCATCTTCATTTGTTCAAGAAAGAAGGGAGGTTTTTGTTTTGTTTTGTTTTCCTTGTATTTAGTACAGGGGTACAGGGTCTACAGGGTGTAGAGTTTCACTACATAGAACTGACTCATAGTGATTTTCCCGTTTTCAGCTTCCCAAGTGCTGGTATTACAAGCATGCGACACTACACTCAGTCTTGAAATTGCTGTCTCAGTGCACCTCGGGGACAGGGCCAACATGGCACTCTTGGGATCAAATCCTTGGCCTCTGCACTCTGCCTAAGCAAGCACTTTAGTCCACTGAGCTATCTGGCCTGCCCAAGAAGGAAGTGTTATATTCTAGAATAAAAGGATAGTGCTAAATTATTTTGACTACTGAAAACAAAAATTAGTAAAATCATGACGTAGTGACTATTCATTGAATATCGTGAATTTTCAAAGACTATTTTTAGTACCTTACATCAGTTAAGTGATATCATTGAACTATGGCCATTTTGTTTTAAATTATTAGAAAGAAGAGATATTTTCTAACTTTTTGAAATGAAATATGGTGCTAGGAAAAATATTCAAAGGGCTAGTATTTGTCATTTGCCTTAATTCAATTTCCATGAAATGCACATGAATTGATTTAAACATTTATGCTTGGGAGGTAAACGCTTTAAAATAACTTGTAGTGCATTTTAAGCACAAGGGGCAAGCACTTCTAGGAAAAAAAGGATGGTTCATTTTGTACCACTGCATACTTACTTGTTTTTAAGTACAATAGACCTAAAGGAAGTTCTTCCCGAAAATTTTCATTTGTAAATTACATCTTTGGGGCTTACTTTAATCCTAAGGGATAGCCAACAAACCACTATAGGAATTCTACCTACCAGTCATTTCTCTGTTGGACCATAGTGATTATGAGCAGTTCAGAAGGCCTAAGACTCATTTTCCTAACTCAGGCCGAGGAAACAAATGCCATAATTTTCTTGATTCACATACAGTCTTTCTTTATGTCTATTAAAACAACGGGAGAGTCTCCATGTATTAGAGGACTACATCTTTGATTTCTGACACTAGACACTAGACACTAGACACTACCTGCCAGCTAACATCACTCAAGCTGACATTGAGAACTGCCTTAGACTGGGATTCCCTACTTCTCCTGTCTGTCATCTAATCTCTAGGAAGAGAAGGATAAAACTGAACACATTCTAGGGGGCCATGTTCTCTCCTTCCATTGCTTCTTAAAAATTGTGTCCCTAAGACTATGTCTAAAATTCTTCTTATATCCCTTTTTGGTAGCCTGATCATGAGAGATCAAAGTATGTGTTTGAACATTGTTGAAAAGTTTTAGATGTCATTCACCAACCCAAATGTATTGAGATTACAAAGGCCTTATACTGTGATGAGTACCTAGCTACAAAGGTGAACAAAACATATTGTTCCAGTTCTTACTGAGTTTTCTTTGTAGCTACAAGGACTTGATACGGTTATGCATACATGACCAGAGGATGGGGCCTGACATTTGATCATCAACAATAATTGAGTTCAGCAGGCATTTTCATCCTCTAATTCCTACTTCAAAGCCTCCAGAAGACATGCTTTGAGAATTTAAACAAATGTAAGAGGGGCTGGGGAGATAGCTCCGTAGCACAAGTGCCTGCCTGGCAGGTGCAAGGTCATGAGTTCAAACCCCGGTCCCACAAAAAAAAAAAAAGAAATGTAAGAAATAGTTCCTGAATTGATATGGAGTTTGTATTCAGCCTGGGAAGGCAGAGTAACAATAATAACCGAGGTAGATTCTCTTGCTTGAATTTAATGCCAGTGATGGAGGGCTGGTTGACACTACCAGAAGACTTGTGTCCATTGCACTGCCTCTGACAACCCTGGCAGCACAAGAGTGGCATCTGTCTCTTGTCTCTTTGTTCTAGCTTTTTGTCTGTCTTGAGCATGAATTCTCCTTCTGGCTACTGTCCTTAACAGGCAAGCACAGCTAGTGATGGCTCCCTGCCCTCTGTGGAGGTGCTAGGTATTCCGTCTCAGCAATGAGAAGAGTAACAAAGACAAGCCTCAAAGATAGGCAGTTTAGGAGTCTGCTATGATTTGTATCTTGATGTCTCCCCAAAGCCTCATAGCATTGTGAGAAAAACTGAATTAACACTATCCAAGAGCTCAGGAGAGAAAAGGAAATTTTACTGAAGCTAGAGGGCCCCAAAGGAGTAATTGGCAAAGTCTGAGGGGGCGGTGATTACAGAGCTTGTCTTATTTATAGAGTAGTTGCTGAAGTTACAAGAACAAGATGAACCTTCTACTGAAGGTTATAGTACAATGGTTATCTTGTGGTGGACACAGTTGTATGTAACAAAGTTCTTTTTGCACATTCACAGAAGAATCACTTTGATGACCATAAACATGATTTAGCTGAGTTCCGAGGCAGAGAACAGAATGACTGTAACTTTGTTGAAACTGAGACATTGTAAGCAACTTGCTGTTAACAACAGTGGTCTGAGTAGAGAAAAACAGGTCACAGGAGTGTGACCTAGAAGGCCCTATCTTCCTCCCTGTACCTTCCTTTCCCTCCATTATGTGAATAGCTTTTCCTGTCCAGACTTACCTGCTATCCTGTTTCTTCTCTGCAGCTGGCAGACAGAACATGGCTTAAAACATGAGCTAAAGCAAACCTGAAGTCCTAAAAGCAGGATTTCCCCATCCTGGTAAGAACTGGAAAACACATGAGAATCTAAGCTTCACGGTTCAATCATCTTATTCTTTTGCTCTATAGAAGAAACTGTCTAAGATATTCCATCTTCGTTATTCTGAGAAGAACCTAGTGTGCCTGGGAAATCTTAGAAAAAAATTTATTTTTGCAAAGACTCTTTTCTTTTAGAGTTAGACCTGATTTTCTTATATTTTTGCCTTAATAATATGAAATGGTTGATTTTATGTGATCTTTGGATCTCGTCCCTGCTATTAAAGCCTGGTGTGTTAACAGAATAACACATAACAGCTTAAAGTGTATATGGTTAGCTCTATTTATTTCTTTAATGCTTTCTGTTACATACGAGACAGTAACCTTTACATCTAGGTATGGATAGAAGTATGATAATAGCAAAGGCATAAGACTGACTAACAAGACATGACAATTTTGTTTGGAGAATAAAGAGAGAACCATATAAAGATTCTATCCTATAGTGTAAAATTTCAGTGTCCCTCATCTAATTTCCCTACATACCAAATGAGAATCAATGTTAAAGGAAGCAGAAACTGAGGACAAACACATAGAATATGAAAAATCTCCCAAATTATTCTCAGTTAA
This sequence comes from Myocastor coypus, assembly GCA_004027025.1. Taxonomy (NCBI): domain Eukaryota; kingdom Metazoa; phylum Chordata; class Mammalia; order Rodentia; family Myocastoridae; genus Myocastor; species Myocastor coypus. The sequence continues at coordinate 22,861 of PVJA010002629.1, forward strand.
TCTTTTTCACATTTGTTCCCTCTTGATAGGTAAAGAACAGAATATACTTCTATGGGACTTAGTAGTAATAAAACAATATTAAAGAATACTACGGTAGTGTAGTTTGGTAGCCTGTTTCGAATAAAATATATTCAGAGAGTCCTGTTAGTCCCTGATGACCTGTGACGTTGCCTGTGGTGTCACAAGGGAATAGATCACCTCATAATGACTTCATAATGGGTTCTGATGTTCTCATAATAGGATTCTTGCCCTTGGTTGTTAGGAACACAGTGTAGACTACTCTTCATGAAAAGAATCAGGCAGACAAATCATGTTGCTCCTCATGGACAAGATGAAAAACTTCTTCCTGATTATCCTGGTTACTGGCTATTTCTCATGTAAGGATTTCTTAGGGAAAGAAAAATCATTTAATCTTCCAGGGGTGATAGCTAGCCAATAATAACTGCTGTTTAGATGTAAGAATTTATGGAACTTAATATTTTCTCATAGTTAAAGAATTTCCTACCTCAACTAAAACAAGTATCAGTGGATAACTGGTTAATATTCCAAGAATTCTGGCTGAAACAATTTCAGACTTGAGATATTTAAGAGTATCTGGCAAATAATTTGGTCTCTTCTGTTATATAACAAATTTTTAGTCCACTCCTTCTTCCTCATTCCCCCGCCCCACTTTTCCACACATTGATGTCATGTGTGTGTATGGGTGTACACACAAATGCATTCTACACAAAGGTGTGTCAGCCTTTGATTTTGCTTAATACCAGAGTACTAGCAGGTGTCATGAGACCTTAAGAGAAGGCTCAGTGCTTCCTCACTCTTGCCATCTAAGTGACACCAACAACTGAAGTCCATGATGTGAAACTGAATTCACTAGGTCAGTTGCTTGGGTAGATGCAGGTACAAAGAGACGGTTCAGGCATAGTAGCTGAAAAAAGTCAAGAAGAACATAAAATATGAAGGTAAAGCAAACTCTTCAGAGCTTAAATAACCCAATGTTCACACAGTATTCTAGGCATAAGGAAAAGCTTCTTTACAAGCAGGTATGATTTAGGGAAAAGGACCATTCAAAATAGATGATGAGAAAGAAAGACAGTTACCTGAGATTTCTATTAGCAGGCAGTTAGGATGACTGTGAAGGGATAGGTTTCCAAAACGTCTGAGTGGTCCATCAGTGGATGATAATGCTGATTTTAGGAGAATAAAGCTAGAATTTAATTCTTTGCTGCCTAAGTCCAGCACTAGAAATGGGCTAATGTTGTGTTTCCAGAAAGGCTGTCAAAGGTCCCTGGCAGAAGAAGAAGGAAACAATATTTGAGAATCAAATATCATAAGATAAACTTTACATGAAGAATTAACTTTCTACAAATTTCATGGTTATTAATTGATGTGTGATAATTCAATGACAACAGCTTATATTTCAACACTGCATTGCTTTAATTAAACTTTTAATATCTTCTAAATTTTTAAATTTTTTTTATTTCAGGTGCTTTTGGTGGCCATGTCATTAAGGTAAGTTTACTATTTTCTGTGTGAGAATAGTTTTTCCAGTCTTAGACTTGCACGATTTGGATTAGTTTAAAACATATTGGGACCAGGGAGATAACTTAGGGACACAAGTGCCTGCCTTGCAAGTGCAAAGTCCTGGGTTTGATCCCCAGTTCCACAAAAAAAAAAAAAAAAATTAAACCATTATAAAACTGTGACTACCTGACCATTTTCAATCTACATATTGACATTATTATCCAGTTCAATCTAAACTGTTATACAAAAGACACCTGAGGTAAAACCAAAAATGATCCCCCTTCCTTTTCTGCTCACCTATGTCTTTGAGTACCACCAATGACTAAAGTTCCAATTTAGCTTTCTTATCTCTCACCAATTTCAATGCGTTTGGTGAGGTTTAAGTTTTCCTGAACTTTTGCCCATGTTATTGCAATAGGCATTTGATACTCTGCTTACACTTAATCTGTTCTAGGAGTTGGCAGGCTAAGGCTATATGTGTAGGAATAGTAGAATTTTTCTTGGAATGTGTGTCCCTTTGTGCACATTCTATCTTTGGCTGCCTTTAGACTAGAGCAGTATAGCTGAATAGTTGCAACAGAGGTCAAATGATCAAAAGAATCATAACGTTATTTATTTATTTATTTATTTATTTATTTATTTATTTGGTATAGGGTCTCGCTATGCAGCTCAGACTTATAGTGATCCTCATGTCTCAGCCTCCCCAGCACTGGGACTATAGAGGTGTGCTGCCATTTCCTGTTTCAGTGGCTGGCACAGCACTAGGTTGGCATAGCATGAGGTACAAGGATAGACCCTGGGTCTTTGTGTTTGCCAGGCAGGCACTTAGACAGCTAGTCTATATCTCCAGTCCAAAGTATTTATTAACTTTCTCATAAGACAAAAAGTTTACTGACCTCTATTCTAATCTCAAGAATTATCTTTCTACTATGTAAATCTGTATGACTTTTCCCTATTTAAAACAGCGCCTCCTAGTGTCCAGATAAAATTTTTGTGTACTTAAAAAGCACCTTTTTTAGCCTATTTTTGTTTGTTTGTTTGTTTTATTTTTAAAATTATATTAAAATGTGTTCAAAATCCATGAAATCTATATTGACCTTAAAGTACAGGTACATAGCCCATCTGGATTATTTTTCATTTCCTTTCCATCCACTTCCTTCTCTCAGACTTTAAGTCCTCCCAATTTTCATTATTATTATTTTTCTTTTTCAGGATCATTTCTAGAATTTATTGTTCAGTCTTTTTATCTCTGAGAAGTACTGGAGTCTCCAAATGTGGCACTGCCTGCCTGTGTCTCAATTGCTCCTTGTGTAATGCTCAGGAACTGCCCAAACTGCCCAACATAATGATAAACTATTCTCATACTCAAGATCTTCTAAGTCCAATTTAGTCCAACTTGTAAAAAGAGGAAAGCAAAATACAGTGAGGGAGAACACTAGGAAAATTCAAACCTGATGGCTCTTTCTCTTACTGGCTCAGAGCCCTAGTCCCCAGAAAACTGAACTACTGCTGATGATGTGTCCTGTTCCAGGCTGTAGCGTGAAAGGAGGGGAGGGGGATGAAGATGGAGTGTGATGTAAGAAGCACCTGCATAGTGCTCCTGGTCACTCACATATGGAGGGTACAGCTATTTTAACTATTCTTAGTAATGGTTTCCTTCCTTGCTCACCAGTTGTCTGGATTATAGAGCCTCAATTTCCCTCAAAGATGGTTACCTCTAAGGCCCTGGTAGCTAAACTTCTTTTCTTTCTTTCGTTCTGTATGTATGTATGTATGTATGTATGCATGTATGTATAGGGTCTACAGGATCCCACTATATAGATCAGATACATGACTCTCTTGTTTTCAGCCTCCCAAGCACTGAGATTATAGGCATGCACCACCACACCCAGCCTCAACCAACATCTCAGCGTATCCCAGGGGCAGGGTGGGCACAGAACACCTGGGATCAAACCCCAGCCACTGCATTTGCCTAAGCAGGTGCTTTAGTCCATTGAGCTATCTGCTAGTAGCTAAATTCTTGAAAAAAATGTTTTGGTATTTGTGATTTATGAAAATTTATCAGAATGTTCTCTTTGCTTTGCACAAAATAAAACACCCAACCACTTACATGAGAAGCCGTAATAGAGAATGTGACCTGTGAGTTTTCTTTTAGACCATTTCATGTGAAGCTTATGAAGCAGAGGAGGAACAGCTGAGACACATATGCTCCATTCGACTCAGCCCATTGTGTGCCTCTAACAAAGTCACATATCCTAATTCCTGCGTGTACTGCTTTGCCAACATGTAAGTCAGAACATAAAAGCAAACCCAGACCTCTCTCTTGAGAATCTAATGTATAGATGCTTCACAGCTGTTTGATGTTCAGTGTTTAAAAGAATATGTGGGGGCCCGGCGGGATGGCTCAGTGGTCTAAAGCGCCTGCTTCGGAAAGCTTGGGCGGCTTCAGGGACCGCGGTTCGATCCCCTGGCACCACATGCTGCGCCAGCCCTGCCCTTGGAGTGGGCTAAGCCGGCCATAAAAATGACTGAATAAACAAACAAAAGTTCTGAAATAAGAAAAAAAATAAATAAAGACAAGCCTTTCTTGTCAAAAAGAAAAAAGAATATGTGCAAACACCTTAGGATGTGGTTCTATAGACTAAAAATGCTGAAATATGAAGCTGAGCCTGAGACAAGTGATGGTGACAGGAAGCAGAGAAATGGCAGTGTGAGTCCCCTCTCCAGGTTCAGAAGAGAGGCCTCCCTTCCTCTCCTTTGAACTTGAGTTTCAATATGAGATTCTGTGGAGATAGGGGGAGGGATTTTGTTTCTAAAACCTTAGACAATCATAGGTATGGGAAACACTACCTTTTACAAGATTTCTTAAATCCAAAAATCTTAGCATTCAAGGTCAGAAGAACTTTGATTGAATCCTGCTCCCATTGTTCAGTGTGATATTAGAAAACTCACCCAGCCCCTCCAAAACTCAAGTTCATAGATGCAAATCTGAGGTTATACTTCTGTTTCCCTCACCAAATATGCTGCTTCCAGAGTGACCTTTCTTGCTAATATTTTCAGACACATGAAACTCTTTCCTGCTTTGGGAAATTTGACCCAGCTGACCTTCCTTAAAGGAACATTTTCCTCCTGCTTTTCACAAGGCCAGTGCATTTTGCATCACTTAAGTTTCAGTCTAAATAGACAAGATCTGGCCATTGTCTTCTTTGACAATCTTATCTACAATAAAATCTTCTCTGTATTTACCATATTAACCCTTTCTCTTTCCTTCTTAATATTTATCATAACTCCAAATATTTTGATATTCTATTTTTCATCTTGGTCTTTTAGCATATTTTAGCTCATGAAGTCAAAAGATATGTACTCTATTCCCAGAACTTAGGACAGTATCACTATCAAATAAACCCCAGGCAAGTATGAGTTCCATAAATACGTCAGATGGTTCTCAGGAAATGTGAATGTAATACTGGATATAAAACACATTTTTGGGGCTGGGGAGATAGCTCCGAGGCACAAGTGCCTGCTGGGCAAGTGCAAGGTCGTGAGTTCGAACCCTGGTCCCACAAAAAATAAATAAATAAATAAATAAATAAATAAATAAAACACATTTTTAAATTAAAACACCCTGAATAAATAATTTTTAAAACTTTACCTTTTTTGGGCTCAATCTTGCTTAATGGTGATTATGAGTAAAGCCTTTAAACCCTATAGATATGGAGTGGAATTTCAGCTTTTCTGTTAAACAACATGATTTGGGACAGATGCCTTGAGCTGTGGAATTACAGGAAAGGTCATTTGTGTGGGTTTAAAAAGATATCACATAAAGAAGGCTTAGCATAGTTCCTGTCATATAAGAGGCCCTTAATAAGTAATAGCTGGAGTGACCTTGTGTCACTACCAGCTAGAGATCTGTTCATACCAACCTTCCTAGGACCGAGTGTTCTCCTAGGATGTGGTACTTTGAATACTAAAACAGAGCCAGCCACAGATAAACCAGAATGGTTGGTCACCCCACCATCAACAGGCCTTTATAGGCAATACCCTCTAGTACAGTACATTCCATAATCTTTCACTCAGATTAGATAAATTACAACATAAATAACCTCAGCCAGCACAACATCGTCTTCCAGATCACCTCAAGACTTTGATCTTGTAGGCCTCTACATGATTTCCACAGTGGTTATCAGTGACTCATGCAGATGGATTCTCCAGAGGCAGAGAAACTATTCAGGACGATTCCTTCTCCTCCCAAATTTAGGATGAGCTCTCTACTTTGATACTTACCTCAAATCTACTCTTTCTTACTGAGATCACAAAATTCGGAGTTATGATAAATATGAAGGAAAGAGAAAAGAATTGATATGGAAATAAAAACCTCTTAGTGTTAAAATTTATCCTTAGAATTTTAATTTCAATAGAAGAGTAAATAATCAATGTATTCCTTTAAAGTGTGCAACTAGTCATTTTTCATATATTTGCAGTTTTATAACTGCCACCACTATGACATTCATACACAAGATTTTTCATGAGCACTAACTGCTTTTTCATGAGTAAACCTAAGAATGTATTACTGTGCTTTATAATAAGTCTATGTTAATTAAACATTTTGAGAAAATGCCAACCTGGTTTCCACAACCCTTGCAAATAAACCTTTAAAATAATACTAGCTGAAGTTGAAGGTTCCAATTGCACCACATCACCACTAACACTTATCATCCATCTTTTTATGATATTCATCTTCTTGATGGTAATAATCTTAAAGGATATAAGGACGTACCTCATAGGTATGACTTACAGTTCCCTAGTGACCATGTTTTAATGTTTATGAGCCTACTATCATTTTATATATCTTATTTGGAGAAATAATTATTCAAATTCTTTACTTAATTTCTAATCAGATTATCCTCTTGTACAAAATTATGAGAGTTTTTATATATTCTGGATTCAAGTTCTACATGAAATGCTTATTTGCAATTATTTTTCCATTATGTAGACCACCTTTTCATCGTAATAATGATGCCTTCTCAAACAGAGACAATTTTATTTTGATGAAGTCCAACTTACTTTCATTGCTTACGTTTTGGTGTCACAGCTAAGAAACATTGCTTAACCCCAGGTTAGAAAGAGTCACTCATGTCTTCTGAGCTTCGAATCTATAGGGCTTCAGATCTTACATTTAGGTTTTTGTGTCCATTTAAAAATTTTGTTGTTGCTGTTATTGTTGTTATAGGGGTATTAGGAGTATAGTAACAAAGAGATAAGACTGAAGACCAGTTGGTGTCCCTAGAAGTGGTGAGTTATAGACAGAACCCAGGAAGGCCTGCCTTTTGTTGCTTAGGAGTCTCAGAGGGCCTGCATTTTATTTCTTTTGTGTTTTGTATATGGCACAAGGTAAGAAACACAATTTTATTATTTTGTGTGTAGTTATTCCAGCAACATGTTAAATTCTCTGCCTATTAAATTGTCTTTTCAAAGTTTTTTGGAAAATAGTGTTGCTTATTTCTGGACTTTAGTTCCACTAATAAATGTTTCTTTTTATATTAATACCATATTGTCTTGATTACTGTAGAGTTTTACTGTTAAATTTAGGAATCAGGAGTTATGAATTCTCTTTTTCAGTTTGGAAATTCTGGGTTCCTTGCTAAATGTCTTATTAAAGAATAATGTACAAATGTAGTCAGTGTAATCATTCTAAGAGTAAAACATACACCAGGCATGGTGGCGCACGCCTGTAATCCCAGCACTTGGGAGGCTGAGGCAGGAGGATCGGTGCGAGTTCGAGACCAGCCTGCGCTACAAAAGTGAGGTCAAGGCCAGCCTCAACTGCATAGTGAGAACCTGTCTCAAAAAGACAAAAAAAAAAAAAAAAGAGTAAAACATGAGGAAAAAATATAAACGGTCTGCTAATAAATAGTTTCAACAATTTATAGTGTATCTGCATTTGATACTTCCTATGAAATAGTTCACAAATGCATTTGCGCTACTGTGAATAGCAATGCAATATCAGTGTGCTGATAACCAGAGACTTTACTAGCAAGAAATCCTATATTTCCCAAGATTTCTGTTTCCCAAATTGTTCTTATCATCTTCAAAGATAACTGAGAAAAGTTCGGATTTCTCATACAGAAGCTGTTCCTTTGCCATCATAGAGCAGCCATCAAATATCCTTGTCTATGGTATGCCCGACGTTTAGTACGCTGATGCAAAACTGCCTGTCTTCTTTTTATCTCAAGTCAGCTGAGGCCTGTTCTCAGCCTATCATTTCAGAAGGAGTTCATACATAAGTATTTCCCAACACCCAAACTGTCACACGTACCTCCTTCAGCCAACAGTTGCTTTCTTCTCAGGTAATCAAGGCATTCCAAAACTAGGAGGAGGACAGTGTCACATTATCATAAGGTGAGGGGCCCGAGTAGAATATCACACTAGCTGCACTAGCTCCCTCCATCGCTCCAGCCCCCAGCACAGGTTCTGCCTTGTACTTCATTTCTGCCTCTTGGAAGAGTCAAGGTTGATACTCCTAAGCACAGCAAAGGTTTCTAATTCTATGTAAAGTATGAGCATACTTTAACTAAATGTATCTAAAGCATATTAACAAAAAGTAAAATATTAGGAAATGAATATATGATTAGCAATGTTAGCTTTGGTACTGGAAATAACACTCAGGACCTTGTGCTGGCTGAGGTAGGCATTGCACCACTAAGCTGTATTTCTGGCCCAGACATATTTTGGGAAGTATAAATACATAAGAGTTTGGAGTATCAGTTATTATATACCATTAATTGTGCTTGTCACTACATAGGAATAACCTCATTCAATATTCTAAACAATGTTAAAAGGAAACATGATCACTGCTTCCCCTGTTACAGATGGTACAACAAACCTTAGAGAGATTAATGAAAGTAGCCAACTATCACAGATGATAAGGGGAGAGATAAGGAAATAAATTTGGAAATTTGATTCTCAGAACCCATTATCACATCTCATGGTTAGAATTTCATGCTTGAGCCGGGCATGGTGGCGCACACCTGTAATCCCAGCACTCAGGTAGCTGAGGCAGGAGGATCGGTGCGAGTTCAAGACCAGCCTGGCCTACAAAAGTGAGCTCAAGGCCAGCCTGAACTGCATAACGAGACCCTGTCTCAAAAAGGCAAAAAAAAAAAAAAAATAAGAATTTCATGTTTGCATGTTTGTACAGAATTATAGAATTTTTCAAGCACCGTTTATTGACATGAGGTTGTAGCTCAACAGTTGAGTTCTTTCTCAACTTTTAAGACCGTGTATTTGGTCCCCACAACCATAAATCTTTTTCTGATGTTTTGTTTACATATCAAGAATTTCTTTTCCTTAAAATCTCTATTATGATTCAACTACACTAAGAGGAAGAGTGTTTAAGGAACACAGAGTAAGTTCCAAATGCTATGGTACGATGAGAGAAAGCAAAAACAAAATAATAGCAAAAGGAAAGGAAAAGAACAAAATATATTACTTTCAGACTTTTTAAATAATATGTAATTATAAGCCTGCTATTATTTAAAGCCTCTCAAATAGAGCCCTTATGAAACCTAAACCAATACTTCGTGGTAGGCAGGGAAGACATGCTCCCTCTTATATATAAAAAAAAGCAAAAACCTCCAAAATACTTCTCCTTGCCCAATGTCAAATAGGAGGCATTTCCAGAAAATTAACAATATTTTTATCATTTCAAAGTAGCTCCTAGATGACTATTGTTAATTTTTAATGGACCAGTTTTATAGAAAATACACAAAGAAAAGTCCACTGACCATAATTTAGTATAAAATATAGTCATTGCCTTTCTATTATGTTTCTGCTGTGGAAGGCAAATATTTTTCACTTAAATTTTTTGTACAGTGTTGTTAACCTTGTTTTTGGTCATCAGGGCCATTGCATTCCAAAGAGCTGAACCTCAAAACATTCTATCTCAGCAGCTACCCAAAGTTGTGATCCTTTACATTCTGATTCTGATTCACAGAAGTAAAAGGATTTCTCCAAAGTGTCTCAGCAAGCTGGTTTACCCTCTTTCTACTTCAGACATACAGGTTTGCACGTTTGCTAAACACTCCATTAGGATTACAAAACAGTGGCTCTTTGGGATGAAAAGGTATGGTGAGTGAGGTGAGAGGTGAACTTTGCAGCCGTGAAATGTTTGTTAGTCAGTTCACAAATCAAGAGCTCCCTTCCTGTAAAATCTCTACAATAGCACATCTAGGCTAAGAGGAAGAAAAGTTATATACCATACAAATGACCTCTAAACATTTGTATCAATTTCTCTTAGAGCTTTGAACAAAACTCTTAAAATTCTATATGGAGGAGTATGCAGAAAAGAATCTTAATCTTCAGTATGAAATGAGTTTTCTTCATCATGAGTGAAACCTCTTGAACTAAGCATCATCTTTCCTTCGAAAAGAAGAATTCATTGTGTTCTCTTATTTTTTCTAAACAATAAATGTTATTCTATGGAAAACTCCTTTGACTTGGGGTATATTTAATGAAATGTATGAGATCAGTGTTCAACTGTAGACATGCAAAGCTGAATAGAAAGTATCTCTTAAGTTTACCAACTCACAGTTTAATAGGCTAACTGAAAGTTGAAAAGTTGACATGTACGTATTCAACAAAATGTAAATTTTTAAGAGATTCAGAGATATGGCTGGACTATTGACCTTCGGGATAAACTAAAATAAATTTTTGTACTTGTGCAATTTCTAGTTGAACAAGAAAACATGCAATTAATAAAAAATATAAAATACAAAAGATAGAAAAACAAGCTATGATATATAGGAGTTCACCTTGGCCTTGACACAGATCTGAGCTTTGATATTTTCCTGTGTTCAAGGCTCACAGCTTCATAAAATGTTTACAATCTGCAAAAGCCAGTCTGTGACTGTGATGAGTCACAGCTCATACTATAGCATGATCATGTCTGGTAAAAATGAACAATGGCAGAAATGAATATTATCCAAGCCACAAAGTGCCAGGCATCTCTTTATCTAGACTAGCATAATTGTTGCTGCTGCTTCTCAATTACAATCTTTCCTTTAAAGATGTCCAGTTAAGAGGTTACTCTCATTTGTTTGGAACAGACATATTCATGCAAAACAAAGCCTCACTTCCCAATGCTCTCTATGGTTTCTCAGGGTGTGTATTCATTCAGGTTCCAATGAATAATAAACTCAACACGTTCAAATCTTGGTGTGTACCTGGAGGGCTCCAGATGGGAGCACAACAAATACAGCACTTATTAGCAACAATATCTCTTGCTTGATTTCCACTTGCCACAATGTCTAGAATAGCCCTATTAGTCTATTAGTGTTGAGTGTACGAAGGTCCTGAAATGCACTGGATGCCCTTCCTAGTGAAGAATTGACTCAATTACAATGTGAATATTGTTCCTATGAGAAATATTTCACCTATGGAGGTCAGTGGCTATTATATCCATCCCTCTGCTTCTCCCCAGGCCCGCAAAAGATATCAGTCACCAAAGGCAGCACACACCTCTGACCTGCATGTGGCCCCGCAACCTTTCTCAGCAAAGTAACAGAGCATGATTTTGCCATCAGATCATTTTTACCATTCCTGCCCTTACCTTTTTCTTTTCAAGACTAAGGAAGCATCATGCTTGTTAGGATAAAGTGTTCAACTAGCACCTTAATATGATTCATTTTCCTATGGTTATAGCGATGCGCTTGTGGCCTGACTGCTCTCCTAGCGCTTCTAAAAGGAGACCTTGTCAGAAAGTGAGCTTTAGGACTAAAGAGAGACCTTGGCCTGGCCCAACAGGTCTCTAAGTGCTGACAGGCATTCACTGTCATTGTTTGCTTGTAGGGCTGTGAGTAAATTGCACCCTCTAGTGGGGAAACCATATTACTCATATATTGAGAGGAAGTGCAATGCCTTATATGTGTCGTCTCCAGTACTGGTCAGACTGCCCTCTTTACAGGCAAAGTGTAGTGCTTGTGTCAAGTTCAAGTTGTTTTACACATTTGAGTTTTACACTCAAAGTGACTGAAAGGACAAGAAGAAACAAAAGAGGTAAAAAGACAGAGGATTCTTAGCTCCTCTAGCTGAACAATCTAAAGGCATCTGATTTCAAGTATGACTATGTCAAAAGTTAATAAAACAGCAAAAGTTTTCCAAGACATCTCCCTTTCCATCTCTTGGGCCCATAAATTCTTAATGTTACCTTATTCTCATAGAGGCTTTACCTACCCTAGCTATAGACTCTGGTAAAGTAACTAAAACTAGTTTGACAGCAGAAAAATTTCCTTTTCCAAAATGCTGGCAAAAGGTTTGAGTCTTGTTTTAGTTGACTTACTCAAAAAGCAGTTAGAGTTGCATGTATGCTTAGTTCTCATTGAAATCAGCTAAATTGCAAGGCCTAAGGGTGGGTCAGTCCCATCCTATGAGCTAGAAAAAGATAAAAAAAAAATTGTTCCCTAAAACAATATAAAAGTGCTACTTCCAGAAGCAAAATGAATACAGGTCAAGAGAACAAAAGATAGTGCTTTGTGCTATCTGGATTTAGTCTTTTCCTTCTCAAGCATCTATGGATGCCGTCTTCTCTACTGCCTCTTCTCTACTTTTCTTCCAATACTACAGTTAACAATTTTGTCTATATTTATGATAAAACAGTTATGAGTGTTGTAGGCAGCTAAATTAAGTAGAAACATTATAGGCAGTCAGACAGGTCTAGGCCCCTAGCAATGGCATCAGGGTTTGTTATTCTAAATAGGTATCAATCAACCTGAAAGAACCCCAAACACTCATCCAACCCCCAAGAAGAAGAGACCCTGTCCTGTATTCATGCCCTCTTGCTATGTGACTTGTGTCCTTATCTGATACTGGAGTTCATCAATTTCATCTGAGCAATGGTGCTTGTGATCTCATTGGTTGACCATAGTTTTATCCCATGCTATGCCCACCTAAGAGAGTTCCTAAGTACTCCACCTCAGACCCACTTCACTGCATGGTTTTACACTACAAAAGTCCCTGGAAGAGACAACTTCCCAGAGACAACCTTCTTGGACCCCTCTGCTGTCCCTCTCTTAGACAGAAGCTTTCTTTCTCCCAGTGAATATATTTGGCTTTAACCTCCATTTGTTCCTAAGATTCATTCTTCTGTTTTAGAGAAAATGAACTCATCCCAGCTACCTTTCAGGTTGGAATTTTCTTTCCTCTATATCATGAAGACCTCAGAAGCTAAAACACTTTATATTTTAGTAAAAAGTTTGGAAATGCCATCTACACCATTGAGCTTGCTTGGAGCCTCTCTTTCATTGGCAAACAAAAGGTCTTAACTTATATTCCACAAATTATGGGCAGTTTGATGACTTTCTAATTTTAGAAAGCCCCAGGAGGAACTCTGGTTCTATATCCCTAATTTTGTAAAGTTCTCCATTAGCCCTTTTTACTGTTTACTACTGCATCCTAATTCCCCACACCTTTGGTATCTGTTAGACTTTCCACCTTCATTCCCGAGACATAGTCAAGGTTACTTGAGGTTACATGTTTTCTGAAGATTTGGTGAGATGGAGAATAATAGCTAACAAAGAGGAAGAAATGTGATAAGATGCTTCCATTTAAAAATGGTGACAATCAAAATGAAGTTTAGGCCAAGTGAGAAATGTGTGGGCCTAGGCAATAAAGAGGATCAGAGTGGGTTGTATTTCAAGACTGGCTGAATTGAGGATGAGCATTGTCAGGAGTCTAACTTTCCAATTCTGTGCATAGTTTGTCTATAAATTTAATTAATTTTTGACTTAATCATGTCCTGTGGATATTACACAGACATGATGATGAGGTAGGGAAATGAAACCTGTGAATCCACCTCCCTTATTACTGAAAAAGTGATAAACTTGTGTGATAATTAGTATGTCTTCCAGCAAACGGAAAGCTGAGACATATGAAATTTACATTGGATTACTTGCACCTAGGAGTGACTGGACAAAGAATAAACACTCAGAAAATGCTTGGGATATGATTGAAATAAGCTCTGTTTACTAAAGAAATGTACAGAGCGATACCTGCTTGCATCTGTCGGAATGACTATTTGCCATTCAGAGCTGTAAGCACAGACTTCACTCTATGCTTTTTATGATTTAAGATTAATGAGCCTGTCATTAGGAGGTGTCTCTGTTAATTTTCCCTCATTGCTAGGCAAAAATACCTGACACCCAAAATGTAGGAAGGAAAGGTTCATATAGCCCACAGTTAGTAGGGGTTTCAGTCCATACTCAGCTGTCTCCAAGGCAGAGTGGCACATGGCAGAGAACAGCAGTTGGTGACAGAGGAAAACAGCCAAGAGCCAAGGGAGGGGCAGTGGTTGCAGCAGCTAGCCAGCCACTCTTTACATTGTAATGTAGATTATTCACCCTAGAGTGAAAAAAGCACTCACATACATAATCTGAGTATTGGAACAAGAATTAATCACAGGGCCAGCCTGATAGCTCAGCAGATTAAAGCACCTGCTTAGGCAGAGTACAATGGCTGGGGTTCAATCCCTGCCTTGCTGTGCTAGCCCCGCCCCTAGGGCACACTCAGACAGCGATTGAGATAGGGTGTGGTGGTACACACCTGTAATCCCAGCACTTGGGAGACTGAAAACAGGAGAATCACTGCAAGTCTGATCTATGCAGTGAGACACTGTAGACCCTGTAGACCCTGTCCTAAATACAGAAAAAAGAAAGAAAGAAAAAGAATTAATCACAAACTCTACAAGCCAGCCCTTGACTACATGAGGCTTTGGGAGGACAATTACACACAAGCCATAATCAGAGGCAAAAATATAAGAATGTAATTAGGAGAAGGGGCTTTAAAGTCCAATAGCCTAGGTGTCACAATAAGTCCCTAAAATTCACCAGTTATACCTAGTAAGTGTGGGAAGAGACAAAACATCTTTAAACATGACTTGCATTGCCTATACAATGGAGCTAGTGATACTTAAATGCATGGGGTCCATAAGGGTTAAATTTGATGATGAATATTGGGGGAAATTCTCATGATTAAAAGAATGCAAAGGCAAATGCAAAAAAAAAAAAAAATGTGTAACAACAAGAACTTGAAGCAGAGAGGCTAGAGCCAGAGTAATGAGACAAAAGAAATTGAGAAGTAGCAACTGAAGAAACTATTGTGAGGAGGAAATTGAGTTAAAGAAAATGCTAGCAATTATTCAACTGTTGCTGCTTGCATTCTGCACTCACTGCCTCTTCCCTGTGCTGTGTGGGCTTCCTGGTGTTTTCCTGTGTCAGAACTCCCTCAATTTCACTGAAATTGTTTGTGCAGATCATGTCTTCCAATACACTTGAGTGCAGAAAGTTTTCTAGTCATCTCTGGAGCCCTGGTGTGTAGAGTATCTTCAGGTCTCACACAGACATTCAGTGAATGTTCACTGACCAAATGAATGGTGGGCATTATAGTTTGGGGCATTTGAAACCATTTTCTAACAGCCTTATTCAGTCCTCTAAAAATCACACTAAAAGATCTAACAAGAAGTCATGATAAGAAAAATATTGAGGCTAACTGTAAGAAAGAACTTGTTGAGAGGACTCCTAGTAAGATGATAGAATGCTAAGCAGCAGTAAATCAACCCCTACAAGATATGAAGGTCATATTCTGGAATGCAGCAACGCAGTGAAGAGGAGGGAAGTAGATTCCTGAGGTCTAGCAAGAATCTGAACTGACAAGGGAACCCCACAGGGAGAGTGAAGAGAGGCACTTCAATAAAGACAAGGGAAGTAGCACATGGTTCTTCCTTTCGGAATCCTAGTCTGTGTCTTGAAAGAGGGGGCTCAAAACTACGGCGGCATGATGACTTCAGATAACTCAAGAGGCCTCCACAGGGAAACATAAGAGAGCAGTAGAGTGGTTGATAGTAGGAGCTGCAGTGTCTGTAACTGATTCCAATTCAGATGTCTCCAGGAAAAGATGAAAGATTGCTCACCAGTTTGTACAGGGGCTCACGGAACCTGGGACCCAGAGCAGCAGTGTGGCAGCTCCATCTCAGAGGTTCCAATGTCAGGGTGAGGTACAGGCCAAGCTGGCACTCAGAGGGTCAACCAAGTTTGAGCTGCTAAAAGGCACTCAGAGTATTGTGGAATGAACCAGTCAGGAACCCAGCCTAATAGGCAGAAATCAGCACCACCCCGAGCATAAGTATAGTTGCAAGCACAGGCTTTCTGGGATCAATTAATGCAGATCTGAACTCTGCCTGACCCCGTTGTCTACCAGTGATAGCAAAGACATTCACTGAAGTGGTCATTTTTTATTTTCTTCCTTTTTTTTCCCTACTATTTTCTTGTTCTTCCCTTTTTCTTGATTGTCTGTTCTTGTTTTTTATGAATGTGAACATTGTTTCTAGCTTTATGTTATTTTTTGTACTGCTCTTATTTATGTTTCATCTTTACTTATTCTGCTACTTCAGTTTCAGAAAACTAAAATAATCTTACTTTGTCCTTCAGCCTTATTCTATCCGTGTCTCATTCTATTTAACTGTTCTTATCCCTTTAAAAAATTTTTTCTTCTAAGGGAAAAATCACTCTATTGAGAGGATTATTTACTTCATATAATTTTCTTATTTGTTTTAGATTTTGATATATAACTATAAATGTTATTTAAATGATGAAAGTTGGCAAACTAGGTTATCACTGTTCATTATTTTCTATACTGTGCTTGATGTTATTATTACTACTGATTGTACAACTATAGCCAAGGCTGTATAATTGTTCTAATCAGATTTTTTTTTTCTTGTGTGCCAAGAGTGAGGTTGCTTGACGGTCTTAAACAACACTATATGCCAGTGCCAAACAACCAGGAGCTTAATCAAATAGGCAGCAACTTCTCATTCCTAATAAATTCAGAGGTAGGATTTTGCAACAGACTCACAAGTCAAAAGTAAGATAAAGGACTGAGGATATAGCTCAGGGGTCTAAGCACCTGCCTGGAAAGCACAAGGACCTGAGTTTGATCCCCAGAACGACATGTCATGCTGGCCCTGGACTCTCAGGTGTGACATGATAGCCCGGAAACTGGGCATGGTGGTGCACACCTATGTTCCCAGCACTAGGAAAGTTGCAACAGGAAGATCACTACAAGACCAGCCAGGAGTGGTGGTACATGCCTATAATCTCAGTACTTCGGAGGGTCAGGCAGGAGGATCAGTGGTAGTTTGAGATGAGTCTGGGCTACAAAGGTGAACTCAAGGCTAGCCTGAACTGCATAGCAAGACCTGGTCTCAAAAGGACAAAAAAACTGAATTGTGTAGTGAGATCCTGTGTCAAAGAAAGAAAAAAGAAAACACTGTAAAGTAAGATATACTTAGAAAGTATATATCCACCAAATAGCAGCTCACACTACTAGCTAAAACAAATATCAACAGACATTAACAATCAGATAATTAGCATTATAATTGTAATGGGGAACACCAATAACCCCATCACAAAAAGACAGATCAAAATGAACAAAGAAATATCAGAACAGAAGAAAACTTTTGAACAAATGGACTTACTTACTAGATGTCTGGAGTGTTCCACTCCAAACCAGAATACACATTTGTTTCTGCTGTACATGGATATTCTCTAAAGCAGACCGCATACTAGCTCATAGAACATGCTTAAGTCATTGAAATGATTTCCTGCATATTATTATGACATATGTGATAAAATTAAAAATTAATGACAAAAGAAACCACAAGAACTTCATAAACATCTGTAAATCAAATAAAAGCATCCTGAACAATCAATGGGTCACAGATGAAACTAAAGAAGGAATTAGACAGTTTCTATAATTAAGCAATAGAGGCAGTACAACACACCAGAACATATGGGACTCAATGAAAGTAGTCCTATGAGGGAAACGTAGAGCTGTGAATTCTCACATACAGAATAAGAACAAATTCAAATAATCTAGTACTGAACCTCAAAGTGCATAAAAAGAAGACCAGGGCAGGCCAATTAGCTCAGCAGATTAAAGCACCTGCTTAGACAGACTCAGAGAACAGGGTTGGGTCCCAGGTATGCTGTGCCATCCCTATCCCCAGGGCATGCTGAGATGGTGATTGAGGCTGGGTGTGGTGGGAAGCACCTGTAATCCCAGCACTTGGGAGGCTGAAAAACAGGAGGATCACTACCTGAGTCTGATCTGTGTAGTAAGACCCTGTAGACCTTGTACTAAATACATTTTTAAAAAAAAGAAAAGAAAACCAAGGCAAATGCAAAGCACCTAAGAGGGGGCAAATTGTAAGGATCAGAGCCAAAGTTAGTGGTACTAAGACTAAGGA
Source organism: Myocastor coypus (assembly GCA_004027025.1). Taxonomy (NCBI): domain Eukaryota; kingdom Metazoa; phylum Chordata; class Mammalia; order Rodentia; family Myocastoridae; genus Myocastor; species Myocastor coypus. The sequence goes on from PVJA010002629.1 coordinate 40,676, forward strand.
AACAATACAAAGAATCAATGAATCAAAGAATTGGCTCTTAAAAGATGAAATAAAATTGACAAATGCTCAGCCAAACTTAATCAAAGAAAGAAAAGACTAAAATTCATGCAGTTAGGAATAAAAAGGGTGAAGGGCCAGCCAAATAGCTCAGTGGATTAAAGCACCTGCAAGTAGGTACAGGGGCTGGGGTTTTGATTCCCAGGCCTGCTGTGCTGGCCCCAACCTGGTCTCTGAGTCTGCCTAAGCAGGTGCTTTAATCTGCTGAGTTAACTAGCCAGCCCTGGTCTTCTTTTTCTGCAAGTTGAGGTTCAATACTAGGTTATTTGAATTTGTTCTCATTCTGTGGGGCATGCTGAGACAACTGAGACTGAGTGTGGCAGTGCACGCCTGTAATCCCAGCTCTTAGAAGGCTGCAAACAGGCAGATCACTAGGAGTCCGATCTAGTAGTAAGAACCCGAACACCCTATAGACCTATCCCTAAAAGCCAAAGAATAAAAAATTAAAAAATAGATAAAAATAGAAGATAAATAAAGGAATAAAAAAGGGGGTGAAATCAAAACAGATCTTGCAGAAATCCAGAAGATTGTGAATACCTACTTCAAGAACCTATCTTCTAATAGGAAGGAACTCATAGAAGAAATGGATGAATTATTGGATGCATATGAATTACGAAAGTTAAATCAGTAAGAAAATTATAAGCAATTCAATATTAATGAAATTGAAGATGTAATTAAAAAACTATCAATAAAAAAATCCTAAGTCCTGACAAATTCACTACTGAATTCTATAAAGAAAACTAGAGATAAAATGTCACTACTCCTCAAGCTCTTTAAAGAAATTGAAGCAATATTCCCTAACTCATTCCTGGCCGCAAGCATTATCCTGATGCCAAAACCAAAGCAGGATTCAACCACAAAAGAGAACTATAGGCTAATCTCCTTAATAAACATAGATGCAAACATCCTGAATTAGATACTATAAAGCAGTGCAACAAATCATCAAGATTATACACCACGTACAAGTTGGATTCTTCCTGGGGATTCAGGGATGGTTCAACATAAACAAAATACATCATATTAATAGAACAAAGAAAAATCAACACAATCTCTTAATAGATGAATTAAAGGCACTTGAAAAGTCAAATACGCATTTATGTTAAAAACCATACAGAAAATTGGAATAGATGTTCTTCATTTCAAGCTGATAAAAGCAATCTGTGAGAAAGCATCAGGTGGAATCATGCTTGTGATGGTTTATGTTTAGTTGTCCCCACAAAGCCTCATGCAATCATAGGGTAGGAACTTCTAGAGTTTGAGACTTCATGACCCATTGGGATTATGTGTTTTAGTACTGATGGGATTATGGATCTGAGTACTTCTGGGAGTATGGGGGTGGTTTAAGGCAGATAGGCTGAGGCAAAGAGCCTGAGTGTAATATAAAGAGAGACAGAGAATCTGACTCACACTGTCACTCTCTGGCGCCCTGGTTGGTTGGTTGTCTCTGTTGTGATCGTTGCTGTTCTGCCATGAACTGCTGCTCTTTTCCCTGTTCCACTCAGCCTTGGAGCCAGCCGAATATGGACTGAAACCTCCAGTAACTGTGAGCTAAATAAACCTTTCCTTCCTTCATTTTGGGTGTCAGATATTTGTCCCAGCAATGAGAGAAGGCTAAGACAATACTAAAAGGTCAAAACCTGAAATTGTTTACTGTAAAATAAGGAACAAGGCAAGGTTGTCCACTCTCACTACTCCTATTCTCAAGAAACATTAGTGAGAGCAATTGGACAAGATAAATAACAGGGAAAAAGAAAAGAAAAAATAAGTAAAATTGTCATTACATATAGATGAAACAGGATACTCTATGCAGAAGACTCCAAAAACTCGAACAAAAGACATCTAGATTTAATAACCCAATCCCGTAGCATAATTTTTTTTTTTTTTTGCGGGACTGGGTTTCGAACACATGAACTTGCACTTGCCAGGCAGGCACTTGGGCCACCAAGCTACCAGTAGCATAATTTGGAAAAAAAAAAAAAGTCCATGCTCAAAAACTATGTACATTTCTATACGCTAGTAATATATTAACTAAGGACGAATTAGGGAAACCAGGTCTTTCAAAGTAGCCTCCAAAAAATGAGATACCTACAAATCAAACTAACATAGGAAGTAAATTTCCTTTTACATTGAAAATTACAGTACTCTGATAAAGGAGATAGAAGAGGATATCAGAAAATTGAAAGATATCCTTTTTACTCGGATAGGCATTACCAATATAATAAAAATGGCCATACTTTTGAAATTCTTTAATAGATTTAACGTAATCCTGATCAAGCTTCCAAAGGTATAGCTCACAGAAATAGAGAAAGCAAACAAAAAAACATTTTTTTTGGAACCAGAAGAGACCTAGAATAGCAAAAGCAATTCTGGGCAACAAAGGCAAGGCAGTGACATCACAGTCTTTGGTTTGAGGTTACTACAAAGCTACTATGATATTAAGATAATGTGATACTGGCAGGAAAAATAAAATAAAGCAAAATAAAAACAAACAACAACAACAAAGAAAAAACAGCCCCAAAGAGCAATAAAACCAATTGGAAGATGCAGAAATAACTCCAAACATACACAGCCATTTTGTTTGCTAAAGGGACCAAATACCTTACTGGAAGAAAGGCTATTTATTTATTTATTTTTTATTTTTTTTTATTATTATTTTTTTTTTTTGTCTTTTTAAGACAGGGTCTCACTATGCAGTTGAGGCTGGTCCTGAGCTCACTTTTGTAGCCCAGGCTGGTCTCGAACTCGCATCAATCCTCCTGCCTCAGCCTCCCGAGTGCTGGGATTACAGGCATGCGCCACCACGCCCGGCTAGAAAGGCTATTTAATAAATCATTTTAGAAAACTGGCTTTTCACATGTTGAAGATTAAACCTAGGCACATATCTCTCACCATGTGCTAAACTAAAATAAAAATGGATAAGTTTCTAAATAATAAAACAGAAACACTAAATCTGTTCAAAGATAGAATTAGTCTAGCTCTTGAAGACACAGATGTATGCTTGGAGTTCAAGAACAGAACCCCAGTCATACTGGAAATACTACAAAGAATCAACAGTTCAGATCCCACCTTTTTAAGGAGGTTTTGCACAGAAAAATAAATCACCAACAGAATCAAAAGACAGTCTGGAGTGAAAAAATAAAATTTCCACCTTGTTGTAATGTTTTGGTGTCGGTGCCGAAAGGAACGACGAGAAATCCGATGAATTTAGCTCAGAGGACTCACTGAGATTTGTCTCTCTGGAAGTGAGCCCCAACCCCCAGAAGAATCTTACTTTTATTGAATACCAAAGGACAGCCTATAGAATTTGTATAACTGTTTTGGGGAATGCAGACTAGAGACCACTACTTTTATCCCCATTTACCTAACATCAGGTTAATACAAATGCTAATTGAAAACATTTTAAGCAGGGGAGGAGACAACCAGTAACATCCCAGGCAAGGGAAGAGACAACAATCAAGGAGCCATTAGAATAACCAGGTTATCTGCTTCCTTGAATCCAGGTTTTAGGAATCCCCAAGTAACCCCCTATAGCTGTCGTTGGGCTTTATTGTTCTCTACTTAAGATTATCTCTACACCACCTGTTCCTCACACAAAAAAAATAATGTCTAGAATATATAAAGAATGAAGGGGCCGGGGAGATAGCTTCATGGCACAAGTGCTGGCCAGCAAGTACAAGGTCATCGGGAGTTCAACCCTAGTCCTGCCAAAAAAAAAAAAAAAAAAAAAAAAATTAAAAAATCAGATCCCCCTTTCACATTTAAAGACCTATTCCAGGGGCTGGGGAGAGCTCTGTGGCACAAGTGCCTGCCTGGCAAGTGCAAGGTCATGAGTTCGAACCCCGGTCCCGCAAAAAAAATAAATAAATTAATTAATTTTTAAAAAAAAGACCTATTCCAGAAATGAAGATCTGAACTGAATAGACACTGCTCAGATGAAGAAGTACGAACAGCAAGCAAATATATGTAAAAAGGTTCAGTGTTACTGGTCATTCAAGAAATGCAAATTGAAAACAATTCTGACATTCTGTCTTGCTCCTGAAAGAATTGGTGTTATTGAGAAACCAACCCCTGATGAATGCTGGTAGAGCTATGGAGAAGTAAAAGAATCATATCATAGCAATATATGCACATCCGTGTTTATAGCAACACAATTTGTAACAGTTAAATTTTGGAAATTGCCCAAATGCCTATCCCTGAATGAATGGATAAAGAATATATTTTTTTTACGCAACAGAGTACTACTCAGTCATAATGAAAAGTAGGCTCAAGACATTCCTTGGTAAATGGATGTACCTTGAACCATATTCTTGAGTGAAATAAATTGGACACACATGTTTAATTATCAATCTGTCTGGTGTGAAAAACTGAAAGGGTGATTAGGGATCAAAATAAATAATAGATGCTGGGAAACAGTAAGAAAATTCTAAAACAGGAAGGGAAATAAAGAAGGGGCGAGGTAAAGGAAGGAATAGGATAAAGACAGAGTAGAGGAAAAAATGGAAACAGAACTTTTACAAACAAGGAAGGAAAGAAGGGTTGAAGGGATGGGAGAAGGTTGGGGGAAAAGGAAGCCTCAGGATGCAGCAAGCACAGGTACAAATTTCTTCTGATGAATGTGAGCACTGTGTATATCTAAAATGTACCAGTAAAATTAATTTTTAAGAAAGAAGACATGTTGACTTTCTTCTTTGTTAACTTTGTTTCTTAAGTTAACCTTTTCATTTTCTTGTCATGTAACTTTGATCTTGTGTAGCACTGGTCATAAAAATAATTAATACTTTGTTGCATTGTGCTTATTCAAAGCTGGTATTTATAAAAGTATAAAGCCTTTTATTCAGACTTTTCATAACTTACTACCTGTATCAGTTTTGAAGTTGCAGTGGCATATATATATTATGTATATATTATATATTATATATTATATATTATATATTATAAATTATATATATATTACATATATGTTATACATATTATATGTATATATATATCCCCTTGTATTTACTTACGTATAATATTCTTTTTTGGGTTCCCTTTGTAACTTAGAAAAACTTAGAGCATTTTAAAAGTGAAGCATCATAGTAATATTGTAGCTCTGTGGCTGAGCTTACCCAGAAAGAACTATGCAGGAAGGAAAATGGACTTCTGTATAAGCAGTTACAACTACCCTTTGTGGAGGACTGCTACGTGTTAGAAGATTATAAACATCTCATAAGAAACAAGTGAAGGTGAGGACATGGAGGAACTAGAAACTTTGTGCCCCAGGAGTAAGAGTAGAGAAAATATCTCTATGCATGTCTTTATAATCTTCAGTTGTGATTTTGTTTCTCTTTTAAAACTTGAAAAAGGAAAACCTACCTTATTTGTATTTTTAGCCTTACTACAATGCTATTTAACAACAGGAGCAATTCAATCAAATAAAGGAACATATCCACTTAACTTAAAAAAATCAACTGAACCCATGTTGAAATTTTACCAAATGCCTTCTACATAGGATAGATCCTGCAGTTGATACCAGTACTGTCATATTTTAAGCAGGTAGCCATACATTTGCAAACCTGTGGGACTGGAGCTGGAAGTAAAACAAGTATGCTTAGCCATTTATAACTAAGAAACAAAGACTGGAAGCCTAATACATTCATAATTACTTGTTAGGTCTCAAACCTAAAGCCATCCCACAGAACATCTTGATATTTTAAAGTTGTATATTCTACATATTCTAACATATCTAGCCATGTGTTCCCAAAATAAGGCAGACAACATGCCTGAATGTCTTTGCCTACATCTAGTGATATCAGTTTTTAAATATTCTCTCTTTGAGTTGAGATCTGTTTTATTATTATTATTTTTTCTTATTTCAGAACCCTTGTTTGTTTATTCACTCATTTTTATGGCCGGCTCAGCCCGTCCCGAGGGCAGGGCTGGCGCAGCATGTGGTGCCAGGGATTGAACCGCGGTCCCTGCAGCCGCCCAAGCTTCCCAAGTAGGCGCTTTAGACCACTGAGCCATCCCGCCGGGCCCCTGAGATCTGTTTTAGATTCTTACATATTAAAGCTACTGAAGGAATACTAGCCATCTAAAAGGAACAAAGAAGATATTTTGTCATCTGAGCTTTCCACAGAAAACTCTTAAGAGAAATATTGATAAGCATATACATGGTATAAATAAAACAATGAGAATCATCAGGGTTTGCCAAACCACAGGAGTAAGTAACTCTTGTGTAAATAAAATATACTCAAAGTCGTACTGGGGTAGACATCTTCATGACACTGCTTTCCTTCTCTCTCTTTTTTTTTTTTTTTTTTGTCTTTTTGAGACAGGGTCTCACTATGCAGTTGAGGCTGGTCCTGCGCTCACTTTTGTAGCCCAGGCTGGTCTCGAACTCACACCAATCCTCCTGCCTCAGCCTCCCGAGTGCTGGGATTACAGGCGTGAGCCACCACGCCCGGCTCCTTTCCTTCTCTCTTAAATGTGGAATTCTCTCTGTATATCTATTTTACTATAAAATACTTATATTTTGTAACCCTGCCCATATGTTTTGACTGACGTTCATTAAGAACACTAGAAGCCAGGGGCTGGGGAGATAGCTCCATGGCACAAGTGCCTGCCTGGCAAGTGCAAGGTCGTGAGTTTGAACCCCAGTCCCACCAAAAAAAAGAACACTAGAAGCCAGAACCAGGCAGTGAGGGGGCAGTATGCTAACCAGAGACCAGCTTTCCAGTGACAATATCTTGTTCCAGTTACAGAAAAGGCCAAGATCTTAGCATGTCATTTATCAGAGTTTAAATATTGTCAGAAAAACAATATGAGGATAGAATGTTATCATTTACATAAAAATGTAATATGAAACCTAAGATGAAGATGAGCAATATGTGAATATAATGAAGTTCTGCTATTTCTTTTTCTCTCTTGGTGTGCCAAAGCGTATATGTTTTACTATACAGAAATGGATCACTACAACTATGAGCTGTATAAGAGGAACTAAAATTTAGTACGTTAGTACCATGTAACCATCATTGGCAAAATATAATGTTAAAAACTCAATTTTTTTTTTAGAGACAAGTGGCATTTTCCAACCTTTCTTGTGCCTCAAACATAGCTATTGTTCACTCTTCATAGTCTAGAAAATCTGCAGATGCTGGCAAAATCAAATTTCATTTCCACAGACAAGCTCTGGGTCAAGAAAGGGACAAAACAAATCCGAACATGTCTATCATCTCATTGTATTTCCTTTCATGTTTCTTTCTTTTTTTTTTTTTTTTTTGTCGTTTTGAGACAGGGTCTCACTATGCAATTCAGGCTGGCCTTGAGCTCACTTTTGTAGCCCAGGCTGGTCTCGAACTCGCACCGATCCTCCTGCCTCAGCCTCCCAAGTGCTGGGATTACAGGCGTGCATCACCACGCCCGGCTCCTTTCATGTTTCTTGTTACAAAGATTCTTAACATACCTGTACAAAGATAGTGATTTGGGTGATAAGGTCCTTCCATCTCCTTAGAGCTAGCATTGTGTAAGTTTTCTTTTCACCAAAATAAATGGTCTCCTTTTGCGCTGTCAGTGGACAGCGAATAAATCTAAGCATATAAACATACGTAAATGGCCAGTAAAAGTTGATCAAGAAAAGTATAAAAAAAGTAATGTGTGGTACACTCTATGAAACAATTTAGTGTTCCTCAACAGGATCATCATCTCCTATGCTTTGTCAAATTGTTTTATGTGGATTCCATACATATCAACTTCTTACCAGTGTGTTGTATTTAAAGCTATTTATCATATTTTATTTCATGTATGTAAAGACAAAACACTGAGTTTGGAAAGTAAATGTCGAACTTCAGTCCAGTTGTGACATTGTGCAGGTCAATTATTCTCTCTCAAGGCAATTCCCTATCCATTAGACAAAGAAAAAACTGATTAAAGCCTATTCCTTCCCATCTTGAAAGTTTTTGAGATTCCAATGTGGAAGGCCTTTGAACTGTAAACTCTAGTAATCACATGCAGAGACAGTCTTTGGAAATCACAGTGGTGATAATTTAACATTTACATCTGTAAAGGGAGCTTTTATCTCAAAACGTAGGGGGGAAAAGGCTGCCAGTCTTAGTTGAATGAATTGTGGAGAACATTTCTATGAGAATTCGTTTGTTTTGCAAATCACAAAGACAAGGTCCTAAGGTTTACCCCAAAGCACAGAATGTTAGCCTGTGCTAAAAGCAAATCACTAGTTAGAGTTCACGAGCATTGGGGTGCTTCCACCCAGGCTCACTGGTAAAACGTGAAAAAGGACCAGTTGCCGGCCGCTGAACGTCGTGCCACACTCGCCATGGCTGCCAGCACAGGACGGACTCAGCCACACCCAAGATGGAGGAACGGTACGGGTCCGCGGCAGCCCCGGATGACAACACTCCGGAATGCCGGAGCGGAGGCGGAAGCGGAAGTGCCTCGGCCACAGGGGCCTCGCAAAGTGTTGGTGGTGTTGCTCCCTCCTTCTCAACCACAATAACAAGCGGAGGGCCGACGTAAGTGAGGCAGTGGACGAGGGGATGGACCCAGAGGCGGGAGGTGGGAGCCTGGGTGTGCCGTGGGGCAGCTGCGGCCGGACGGGGAGACCTGGGGTCTCAACAGGCCGGGCTCCGGAGCTCTTGCTCCCGCGTGGCCTAGATCTGCGGGGAGAGCTGGGGTCGAACGTGCAGCTCCTGGCTTTCTAGGCCTCGCCTGGGTTCGCACCTGGCCTGCGAGCCCGACCTGCTGGACCCTTTCGGAGCCTCGGTTTGGTCTCGAAAGGGGAGGTTCACTCTTGCCCCTCCCCCTCCCAAGGCGTCCCGAACGCCCCGATTTTAACGTTAAGCGGGTGTTTAGGCCGGGAAATGGATTAAGGCTTTTGCTCAGCTGTTCTCGAGGAATACCCTGGTCTGAATGCACCGAGTAACATGTCTGAGAGAAGCTATTGCGCTGTAGGATCAGAAATTTGAGTTCTGGCTTTGCCTGGATCTCCGACTCTAGGTGACCTTGTCCAGGTCCTTTACCCTCTCTGTGCCACCACTTGCTTATCTATAAATTGCACGTGTTGGTTGTCTCCGATACCCCAGCCAGTTCTGCAAATTCATGTTCTCAGTTGTCCTTTCATGGAGTCTTAGGGGTAGACCTGAAAATCATGTCCTCCTTGCTCACTGCTTATCTAGGAATTAACTGATGAGAGATCACAGTGTTTCTTTCCAGACAGGAAGCTGGCCTGCTGTGCCTGGTCATTTAAGGAGGAGATTCCTGAACTTAGAAAAGCTCTGTTCAGAAAACTAAATCTAAACCAACAATAAAATAATTGTGTGAAAAACAGGAACCCTGAACATTCCCATTTGTTTGATGATTCACTTTGGGCATATGCCTTCCTTTCTCTGGACTCGAGGTGTCTTGTTTGTTGAAGGAAGGTGCTGAATTAAGTCCTTTCTTAATCTGTCTTAATCTTTCTGCAGACAACTGAAGGGCAAAAAATGGCTCTCTAAAGATCAGGTTTTCTGGAGGGAGGGAGAATAGGAGTGCAAAGGGTATGTGTTTTTAATTGCAGATTAAAAAAAAATAGTAGTGCCTATAACTTCTAACTTTCTTTTTTTTTTTTTTAAAGAATTTTTTTATTTTAATTTTATTTTTTTCTTGTTTCAGAATTTTTGTTTGTTTATTTTTATAGCTGGCTCAGCCTGTCCTGAGGGCAGGGCTGGCGCAGCATGTGGTGCCGGGGTTCGAACTATGGTCCCTGCAGCTGCCCAAGCTTTCCTAAGCAGGTGCTTTAGACCACTGAGCCATCCTGCCGGGCCCCTAACTTTCATTTTGATGAGTAATAGTTTAAATGGTCAGTCAGACTTTATACTTTTCTGGTTTTAAATTTGTGATAGTGTAATTCCAGTGTTCTCTTGGGTTAAAGAATATAGAGGTGTGCATATTTATTTATATGGGTGTTTGCATGAGGTATTCAATTTAACTTTAGTTTAAAAATAATGGTTATTATAGAAGAAAAAGGCAAGCTAGGTTTCAGTAAAGTTGAGTGGTCACTGAAGCAAAATTGAATGGCTGCTGGAGGCCAGGATTATTAGTTCAGCAGCAGCACATGCTCTCTGTGGTTTTGGGAACCAGCTTACTTCTCTGTGCCTCACTTATCTGTGGAATGGAAGTTTCAGCTGGAAGACTTTTAGACCCTTTTCAGGACTGAACTTTGTGTGTGTGTGTGTGTTTGAGTTGCTTATTGGATGTAGTCTGATGTTTCTCTAGGCAACATATTCTGTCCTAGGCAGATCTGTAATATCTTCTGTTAAAAGTGCAAGAATGCTTGACATACAAGCTGAAGCCAATAGAAACTAACGAAAGGCATTAAAAACCTGAAAGGAGGGAATGTTGCCCCAGAGAGTATCATTGAGGTCTGGGAAGTTTTAGATGAGAGGATAGTTCTCTTGCTAAGAGTAATGAAAAGTAGTTGGAGTTATGTTGACTATAAATGACTGAGGCAAGAAATGTAGAATCTGGCTGTACTTTGAGGTGGTAAGTTTCCTGAGGAGACTTTGCACCACCATGGCTCAATGGACAATAAATAAGATGAATGGATGGTTAGAGTAAACAAGAAAGAGAATTGACATTGATTAGATACAGAATAAGAAATTAATTCAGAATTGTGAAAATTTTATAAAAGAATATATCCCTCAATTTGTTTGCAAGTAAGTTGATTTATCTCTGGAATGAAATGCTAGTAAGAAACAAGCACATGTGCCAAAGTGCCTAATGCAGTCTGAAGAAAGGAGTGATTAGTAAAATATCTTTGCTGGGGAGGAGATTGTTGACAAGATAGAATAGGTAGTATAAAGTTTTTAGTTGTGATGAGTTTCAAGAGTAAAGATTTTTGTAGATTTCAGTAACTTAAAATTTTCAGGCTTAATATTAAAATGATAAACTATGATGGAGATAGAGAATTAAAAAGAGATTTTGCAAGCAGGGAAATGTTGATGATTTGATATAAGAAGTGGAGATACCTTTGAATATTAAAGGTTAAAAGGTGTAACTTGAGGATCAACCCAAATAAAGTTATAGAACAAGTAATATGAGTGAAACAAATAAATGTATAGGGTATAGTTTCCTTTTAGATAAGGCAGACATTTGAACTGGCACAAAAAGGAGAAATACTTCCTAAAGCAATTGTATTCTTAAAGGACTCCAGTTTAAAGACTACTCTTAAGCAACTCAGGCTTAATTAGGTACTTAAAACATGAGGACAAAAGTAATGCTTGCTGTGGTCAAGGTCTACCAAACGGGCAGCCATGGAGTGGGATAACCACGTGACTAGAGTCTGCTGTGTGGGAACCTAAATTAGATGCTCTACAAACCCTAATTTGTGCAGGAGGGTGTGGTCAGAGGCTGTCCAGTCAGAGCATCCTGAAGCCCGTCTCCAAGCTTTGGGGCATTACTTTGGAATGTAGAGTGGCAGCTGCGGTGACAGAAGATTTGATATTGGGGTATTCTGTGTAGGCGGGAAAGTTCGAATTTGAGCCTGAACTTTGACATTTATGTGTGACCTTGGGCAAGTGATTCTTTCTGGTTCTGTTGGTCCATCTGAAAATTTAAGGGGCCAGTGTTCGTATATTTGTGATCCTATGTTCAAAAAGAGACTGAAGAGATGATGTGCAACTTTCATCACATTCTCTTGTGAACTTGTATCGATCAAGCTAACTGTGTGACAAGTATCCAACTTCTAATAATTTTGATTATTCAGTGAATCTGACCCTCCAGAACTTGCTGATCATAAAAATAACTTGGTGCTGCAAAATAGAAAATTCAGTCTAAAAATTAAAAGTGTAAACTGTATACTCGGGCTACTAAATATGACTTTCTTATATTTGTGCATTATGTATATTCACCTTTCCTTCACTTCCCATGACTCCTCTGCAGTCTCTCCATCTTTCTCTTCTGCTGGTAACTGGAATTTCCTTTCTTTCTCCTCTTAGCCTGCCATTGTAGAGGACTTTCCTTTGGTGGATGGGGGGCCGTATGCAAGGGAAGGTAGAATTAGATTTTGGAGAAAGGAATGGGGAAAAAGAAAATAGCACATACAGACCATTTTCTCCTTTTCTTGTTTAGTCCCTTTTGCCTCTAAAAAGGAAACAGGGATTGTACTTACAGGAGAGATGCACTGCACTTGTAACTTGGGACTTTGCACAAGATGCTTGGTATTTTCTCTTACAAGGAAACCAAGCCAGTATTCCCTAGTGCCTGGGATGAAATGTTCAGCATATTTTAGTTGGGTCTTCCACTTAAATGAAGGTGATGTCAGCTGTAGTTCAGACAATTTTGTTGTCCTTTGTCAAGACCGGGAATGGATGCAAGTAAATGATTCCTTTAGTGAGAAAACTTTTTATCTCCTGAATATTTCTAGAGTCACTTGTTTGGACTAAAGAGGGCTGGTGAACATCTACATGTTTGTACAGCCTGTGGGCAACTTATGCAAAGGATTAAGAGCTTATCATTTACCACAGTTTTCATCCCCAACAAAAGCTTACATGTAGGATACCTACTCCACCTGCCAAGTAGATAGCTACAAAATCAAGTCTTTAATTCTAGGCATAATAAAGAAATATGAGTACTATCTTAAACTTTTGTTATCCCTGCAGACTTAGGCTTTTTGATAGGTAGTGTTAACTCAGACTACCTACCGGCTAAGTAGATTTTTGTAGGTTTGCTGGAGAGATGTACATTGTGTAGTCACATTTTGTGAGTAAATATTTTCTTAAAATACTCAACATGTGAAATTTTGTAGATTTAGCAATACTTAAAAGTGCCAATAATTTAGTCTAAAAATTAAGTTGTTAAGTTGTATACTGGGCTACTAAATAGACTCAAAACTACATTGCAAAATTAAGAGTAATCAAATATGAAATTGTAAGTGGAAAGTGTTACTAAGTCTTATGAATTCAGTAAAACAGAGTAAGAGCATAGTCTCTAAAGTGTCATCAGAATTGGTGTGTATGTATGTATGGGTGTATTCATCTGAAGAGTCAGGTAAATACCAATTTTTCTGCCTATTTTCCTTAGGTTTTCATTTTTTCATATTCCAACCGGAAGCTGAATGACAATTGGCAAGCACTAGCTTACTCCAAAGGAGTGGGGTCATTCAGATTTACTCTATTCTTCAAGCTGAAGCGTGTGCTAAAATACAATAATTAGAGGTCTGACATAAGCTATTGCTTATTCACGGGTGGATTAGTCAATGCTGATGAAGAATTCTGTTGCAACTTTTGCATGCTAGAAGTAGCCATTTGTCATGTCTTGTGGCTAAGCCCAGTGAGTGCTGTAGGAAACAGTGCTCACAGAAGTGTGAAATGGTTGTAGTATGGGCCTTGGCTACTAGGTGCATATTGAAAAATGGAAAGTCATATAGATACATAGTTTAGAGGTTATTACATAAAAAGCCAGAATTGAGGCAAAAGTGAGATACTTTTCATAGCAGAAAGGACCAAAACACTACACAGTTCCTGTTTCTACAGGGAGCAGGGATGAAAGAGAAGTCTTCAGAGGAGATTAAACATTTAAATTAACTCTTGAAGGTCACATAGTAGTTCTTATGCAAAAAAGGGGGAAGAGAAGGACATTTCAGCCACTGTTAATAACATTGCAGAAGAAAGACCTGTTTTTTTTTTTTTGTCTTTTTGAGACAGGGTCTCGCTATGCAGTTGAGGCTGATCCTGAGCTCACTTTTGTAGCCCAGGCTGGTCTCGAACTCGCACCAATCCTCCTGCCTCAGCCTCCCGAGTGCTGGGATTACAGGCGTGCGCCACCACGCCCGGCAAGACCTGTTTTTATTTGGCAGATTGTGGTGCTGTTGGAGTGAGAGTACTGCAGAGGAACAGGTGAAGTGTCTTATTTTTCTCTTGTTGCAGAGATAAAATACTTGACCCCAGAATTAAGGAAGAAAAGCTTTACTTAGCTCCTAGTTTGTAGAGGTTTCAGTCTGTCATCAGTTGGCTCCAAGGGAGGGTAGCATGGCACAGGGGCAACTGCTCAAGTTGGCAGAGGACAGCAAGGATCAAGAGCAGAAGCTCCTTTATGTGGAGTGGAGGCTACCTGCCTCACCTTCTCCATGGTCTCCTCCAGCACTTGCTGGAACCCTGACCCTCTGCTGAGTCACTTAGTTACCCTTCTACATTTCCCAAGTTGATGCAGTGTATCCAGTATTCCAGTTGGAAAAAAACTTGGGATTAAAATGAAGTTTTGGGGGGCCCGGCAGGATGGCTCAGTGGTCTAAAGCGCCGGTTTAGGAAAGCTTGGACAGCTGCAGGGATTGAGGTTCGATCCCCGACACCACATGCTGTGCCAGCCCTGCCCCTGAGCTGGCCATAAAAATAAACAAACAAAAGTTCTGAAACAATAAATAAAATTAAAAAAATTAAAAAAAAATGAAGATTTGGCATCCAGGAACCAGAATTTCTTGTAAACTGATTTTTTGTTTGCTTATTTTTTCAAAGTGTTATGGTTTATGTGTAGTTATCTCTCCAAAGCCTGATGCAGTCATGGGGTGGGGACTTGTATAGATTGAGACTTGACTCATGAGTCACTGGGATTATGTGTTTTAGTACTGATGTATGGTCTGAGTACTGCTGGGTATTACAGGTGTTGCCTGAGGTGGATAGGCTAAGGTAGAGAGAGCCTGATGTAATTTGAAGAGAGACAGAGACAGACTAGCTCTGTCGCTCTCTGCTCCCCTGGTTGGTCAGTTGCCTTTGTCACCATTTTTTTGCTGTTTTGCTGCCATGAACTGGATGCTCTCTGCTCTGTTCCACTCAGCCTTGGATCCAGCCAAGTATAGACTGAAACCTCCAGTAACTGAGTTAAATAAACCTTTCCTTCCTTCATTTTGGGTGTCAGGTGTTTGTCCCAGCAATGAGAGAAAAGTAACTAAGACAAAATTTAGTACCAGGTGTGGCGTCATTGCTGTGACTGACCTGACCATGTGGATTATAGGCTTTTGGGAATGGCTTACGGGAAGACATAGGAAAGGTTCAGAGATGTCAGCTACAAGCAAAGCACTGAAACAGCTTCAGCTGTTCTGTTTGGGTGATTCTGGTGAGAACTCAGACCAGAAGATTGGCTTGAAGCCTGGGTATATAGAATGGCTTATGAGCAGAGATTGGAAATGTTTGGAGAGGTCCTGTACTTGTGAAGAGCTGGAAAAGCTTTGGCTGTTCTATAGGGGAGATTCTGGTCAGAACTCAGATCAGAAGACTGAGAGAAGGCCTGCCTGTAAAGACCAGGCTGAGGAGATTTCTGCTGGGAAAAAGGACAGCATTGGTCACTGGACTCCAGATGATTTGTGCTATGAATTGGCTGAAAGTCTGTCGAAATTTTCCTCATGTCCAAAGACTTTGCCTGACTTGAGATTAAACATGGCGGACTGATTAATCTTTCAAGAGATATTTCAAAGCGACTAACTATTAGGGTGGTGACATGGTTGTTATTGGCAGTTTTTAGCCAGATTTATGTTGAAAATCAAGAGCAAAGAGCCAAGAAGGACAATTTAAAATGTGAGTTTGGCCAGAAAGGAAACATCAGGAAAGCTGTGGACTGCAAAGGTGAAGCTAAAAGGATCTCCATTGTTGGGAAGGAACGAAAGAATCAGAAGGATGGCCTGAGGGCATCACAAGAGGTGGCAGCTCCCCACTCTGCAGCCTCAGAATTGCAAGGGAGAGATTTTGCCTTGAGAAGAAAGCCACAGAGACCCAAGCACTAGAATGGCGGCAGCAGCGAAACCAGGTTCCAAAATGGCGCCAGCATGGAGAGTATGTTTTTTAGAATTAGAGTCAGAGTGCTTAGCGATCTAGGCCCTTGACTCCTTCAGCCAAGAGAAAAGGAAGACCAGCTACTGCTCTACCTGGCAGCAACCCTTGGCATCATCCACATAGGCCTGTGCAGAATGAGGGAGCTCTGAGGTTAAGGCTTCCACCTTGATTTCAAAAGAAGGCCTGGGAGGCCAGGCATTGTGCCCCTGAGAGGGCAGTGTGTGAAGCAGAGAATGAGAAGCCTATTCAGCGAGCGGAAACTCCAGAAGTTTGCAAAATCCAGGAATGTGGATCATGCAAACAGGGAGCAATGCCGGCCTAAGAAAAAAGCCATGGAAACTACCACCAAGAGTGCCTTAGGGGCAGAGTTTCATGGAGCCCACAACTCAGTGCACACTGCTTCAGATGTTCCAATTGGACCTACGGGATTTATTGTTTGCCCTGCTGGATTCTGGACTTGTGTTGGTACCAGTGTTTTGTATTCCCCTGTTGTTTGCAACTTTTGGGATGCTAATGTTTATCTTGTGCCTTTGAATGTAGGATATGTTTAACTTTTCTATTGTACAGTGGCTCACATTTGCCTTGAATCTTGGAGGAGACTTGGGATTTGGACTTTTCAGCAATGCTGAAACTGTTGGGACTTGGGCAACTCTTCCAGATGGACTAAAATGTCTTTTGTGCAAAGGGATATGTATGAGACTTTGGGTGTCCAGGGGCGGAATGTTCTGGCTTATGTCTAATTTGTCCCCAAAGCCTCTTGTAATCATGGGGCGGGGACTATTCTATAGGTTGAGACTTGACTCATGTCACTGGGATTATGTGTTTTAGTACTGATGAGATTATGGTCTGAGTACTGCTGGGTATTATAGGTGTGGCCTGAGGCAGATAGACTAAGGCAGAGAGCCTAATGTAATTTAAAGAGGGACAGAGAGACAGACTAGCGTTGTAGCTCTCTGCTTCCTTGGTTGGTTGTCTGTCACCATTTTGTTACTGTTCTGCCATGAACTGCTGCCCTCTGCATTGGGCCTGTCTGCCTTGGATCCAGTGGAGTATGGACTGAAACCTCCAGTAACTGTGAGCTAAATAAACCTTTCCTTGCTTCATCTTGGGTGTCGGGTGTTTGTCCCAGCAACGAGAGAAAAGTAAGACACAAAAATAATACCCATGGCTAATCTAAAAGCTTTAAACACTACAGGAGAATATAAAGTGAAAAATAAGTTTCTCACTTTCATGTCTCTGTCCTCACTCCTCACAGTTAAGCACTGTTAATATTTTTTCATGATTCTTTTAAAAAATGCTGTGTCCACCAGGTGCCGTGAACATGAATCTACACACAATTTGAAAATTGCATTTCTTTGGCTTCACAGAGGCTATAGGTGATTAAAAGCAACAGATTGAGGAGTGGGACAGGGAGAGATAAGTAGGTTGGTACATACAAGAAATGAAAACATGATGAATCAGAACATCCCTTTGAATGAGGGACGAAACCAGGATACACATACAGACAGGCACCAGGAATGTCAGGATTCACTGTAGCAGTTTCCTTTCCTTTACTGCTGTAGCAGAGGAATCCCAGGACACCCTGCACTTCAGTAACCTCTACTCAGCTGGTGTCTGCCTCCCTCTGAAAGGACTGGAGCTGTGGGAGCATGGACATGCCACTTACTTTTACAGTATTTCATGGGTTCCCATCATGTTGTGACCTCAGGGTCCTACAAGCAATTCAGACTCACCATCCTTTTCTTTGTCACCTTCTGTACTCTATTGCCTTTGGTTTTGTTTCAGTTCCTTGTTAGAGCAAGAAGCTCTTTCTGAGGGTGAAAGAACAAACACAGGCTATTTATACCTATAGTAATGCTTTGCTGCTTCTCTATTCCTTTTTTGCATTGTTAGTTCCTGTTTTTCCTTTAGATACCTGTTTCTTCCTTAGGAAACCTCAGACTCAGACTCCCTTATCATAAGCTACTATTTACTTTCTTTATAGGATTTATCTCAATTTGTAATGCCGAGCTGGTTATTTGGTACTTTGTTTTCACCTGCTTCCGGCATCCTCTGTTCACTTTGCTAGACCCATGGTGGACATTCATATTAAGTACATGGGATGTAGGGTGATCTGCCTGGAACATCTATCATCCTTAGTGATCACCAGGGTTGACTGGCTGAACTGGCTAGCCAGGCAGATGTCCCCTTTCTCGCTTACCACTTGTCCATCTGTCTCTCCTGAAGCTACACACTGGATCAGAGAGCACAAACACCCGTGGGACTGTTCGCTCTGTCAAGGGTATCGGAGTAGCTTTGTTCCTTTGCTAGAATTTACAAATAAGTTCTCAAAATAAGTACATGAAGCCATGCTTAAATAATGAAACTTTAAATGAACTTCCTTTCTGTTGCCAACCTAGCCTGCTTTTCTAGCTACAGTGTCTTTACTACTAAGTAATATAAATTGTTTTATCTGGTCCGCTATTAAAATATTTCCATGTTGATAATTGAGTACTTCTTACCCTCCTGCCCCCCAAACATTGTCTCACTATGTAGTTTAGGCTGGCTTTGAACTCATGGCATAGCCCAGGCTGGCCTGAGCTGCTGGTGATCCCTCCTAAGATCTGTGTTAAAGAAAGGCACCACTGTAGCTGGTTTGTAAACATTGCTCTATGAAGGTTTTAGTGGGTTTCTTTGGCTTGGGTTTAGTGTATTGCTTTATTCTATTGTCTGCTTGCTTTTCAGGCACTTTGAGCCCAGATAACCAGAAGAGATTTGCTTTGATACTACAGAGAACACAGCAATGGGGCCGCGAAAGAAAAGTGTTAAAACATGTCTCATAAATAATGAAATTCCAGAGGAAATTATACCAGATGAAACAAAGGACTATATGAATCAACTTTCACATGAAGTACTTTGCCATATATTTAGGTAAGATTTTGTTGGGTTGAATTCCATCTCCCTGGAGTGTAAAAGAACAAACTGTAGTGCTCTACTTTTTAATGTGGTAACCACTAGCTCTATATAGAGTTCAAACTTAAATTACTTGGGCCAGGGGATGTAGCTCAGCAGTACAGTGCCTGCCTGGCAAGTGGGAAGCCCAGAATTTAATTTTTAATACTATAAAAGAAAATAGATAGGGAAAAAAAAAAAAAAAACCCTCTCCTACCCAAAAAAACTTGTTACTTAAGAGGCTGAAGCAGGAGTATCTGAAGTTCATAGTAAGATATTTCTCCATAAATAAACTGGAAATTTATGCTCAGTTGTATTAGTTGATGTTTCAAGTGCTTAGTAGACATTTGTGTAGAAACATTAAACAGGGTTTGTGACTTTTTTCAACCATACCTGCAGTGGGAAACCTGCTTTATTGAACACGCACATATACAGAAGTGGTTAAAACAAAAATTTTGTGGCGGGGGTGGGTTGTAGCTAAGCAGTAGAGTGCTTTATTATCATTTGTAAAGCCCTGTGTTCCATTCCCAGTACTATCAAAAAATAAAGTCCTGTAAAAATACCTGTTGTCCTGTATGCAGTGTCTGTGTCTACATTAAATTTTTTTTATTAATACAACACAAATTAAAAAAAAAAAACTTAGAAATTTTGTTCTTAAACTACATTATAATAGCAGACATGTATGTGGATAGAAATAGAAAAATTGTGCTATTCCAGATTTTATTCCTTTCTTGTCTTTATTACAACATTCTAATAAATAAAGGCTAACATTAGTCTTTGGAATTAGGGACTCAGGTTACGATCTTAGGTTTACTGTTTACTAGTAGTAGACCAGTGATAGATAGAAAGGTGGTATGAGAATTCCATGAGATAGTTCTTTTGAAGCATTCATTGCATTTGAAGCACTCATTGTGGGACATAAATATTTGCTCACTGTTAATTTTTTCATGTTGCTATGTAATATTTATAACTACCATTATAGTTTCAGCTTCCTGTCCCTTTGGATGTGTATGTACAGTGTGACATGCTTCCCTTGTTTAACCATGTATAGATTTTTTTCAGCTTTTCTCTTTGTTGTAGTTATAATTGCAATTCAATTTTCTAAGCATTTGAATTTTTTTACATATCTAGAAAAAATTCATATAAAAGAACTAAACTCATAGTGTGTTCACTTTGGACATAGCAGTGATAAAATTATTTTAAAGAACTTCGGGTACTTTTTTTTTTGTATTTAGGGAAAGGCCTACAGGGTGTTCAGGGTCTCAGTACTAGAAATTAAAATAATAGTTTTTAAAAAATAATTTAATGGGGTTCGATCCCTTGGCCTGCCATGCTGGCCCCTACCCCAGGGCTCACTGAGATGGCAATTGAGACTGGATGGGGTGGTTCACCTATAATCCCAGCTCTTGGGAGGCTATACATAGGTGGAACACTGTGAGTTCAATCTAGTAGTAAGGTCCTGAACATCCTTAGACCCTTCCCTAAAATGCAAAAAAAGAAATTAAAAATTAAATAATAATAATGTAATAGCTTAGATTAAATAGTTAAATTTGGTATTGATGAAGATAGCTAGACAGGTGGGGAAAAGACAGGAACATTGGACTCTAGATTCAAATACCTGTAATTTAGTACATGATAAAGGTGGTATTCAGATAAATAAAAGATAGGTATAGTTATTTAATGGTGGTACCATACCCATAAACCTCTTGGAGAAAGAGATAAAAGCATATCTTCATTTGTTACTGTATTGGGCAGGGTTTTACTTAGAGCAACAGAACAGATAAAAAGAATGGATATTCACACAAAATATACAATCTATAAGGAATTACAAGATTGGCTTACAAGCCGGGCGTGGTGGCGCACGCCTGTAATCCCAGCACTCGGGAGGCTGAGGCAGGAGGATCAGTGTGAGTTCGAGACCAGCCTGGGCTACAAAAGTGAGCTTAAGGCCAGCCTGAACTGCATAGTGAGACCCTGTCTCAAAAAGCAAAAAAAAAAAAAAATAAGATTGGCTTACAGTAGTCAGCCAGAGCCAGATGAGGAAGTGTGCAGAGGGCATCTGCACGCTCTGGACTGAAGAATTCAGTCCTGAGGTCTAAACTTCACTGCAGCACTCCATGTAAGTCTCTATCTGTTGGCTGATGGGTTTGTGCTGGAACTGAAGCATCTGTAATGGATGCTGAAGAGTCTGTGACACATGGCAAAAGATCCAAGCTGGAGGCTGAAGAGTCTGCACTGCAAGCCAAATGATGAAGTCCAGGCTGAATGCGAAGACTGAAGCTTCTTTGATGAAATCTTGACTCCTTCCTCAGCCCTTTAAAAAGTCTTTGTGTTCAGTCATTCTGATGTGGGCCCATTGTGCCCTAGGGTGGAACCAGTCATACCCCAGGATGGGCCCTTGATCCTGCTCTAGGGAGGAGCCAGTCATATCCTAGGCAGGCCCTAGTCATGCTCCAGGGAGGAACCAGTTTACCCCAGGGCGGGGCTCCCACCTAAAGGGAACCAGGCTGCTGAGTCACCCAGCCAAGTTGACAGAATGTATCAACCACTACAGTTACTCTTAATTCTCAATTGAAGAGTTAAACAACAAAGCTATTATAATTCTGAAAGAAAATATAGGTAAAATTGTTTTTAGAGCAGATATTAGAAAGTTTTCAGTGATCATTGTGCACTATATACATCTCCTGAATTGTACTGTACTCTATAAAGATACACAAGTATGTCCAGTCAAACAATTTTTAAATGTTTATTTTATTTATTTATTTTTTTTGTGGGACCAGGATTCGAACTCACGACCTTGCACTTGCCCAGCAGGCACTTGTGCCTCGGAGCTATCTCCCCAGCCCCTAAATGTTTAGATTATGAACAAATCATACTTTTAAGTTGAAAGTAGATCAGGTAACATCTTGCAGTTGAATAGAATATTCAAATAATGGGGTAAAATCAAGTAGAGGTTCTTATTCTGGGTCTAATGAAGAAAACATACAACAAATTGGTAGAATATAAAATGAGTATTTTCACGTGACTCATCCCAGCAGTCTGGGAAAGCCGGGCAGGAGCATCACACTTTGAACCCAGCTGGGCAATCTATTGAGACTCAGTCTCAAAAGAAGCATTTTGCTGAAAGGTAGGGGATGTAGCTTCCCTAAAAAAGCACAATGAAAGAAAAACCATGAGTTCTTATGAGATTTTTGTTCTAAAAATAATTTTTTTAAGGCTTCTAAGCTTTTATCTATATTTTTATCGTTTTAGTGGTCTATTAACTATTTAACATGTGCTTGTGAAACAAGAATTTGGTCACTCCTTTAAAGAAACGTAATGTTGTTTATATGCCTTTTGAACTTTGCCAGCTCTTGTCTAAATAAAATACATCTTACCTTCCTAGGAAAAATACAATGTGAAATCATCTTGGTTTTTTTTTTAATTACTGATCTGTTTTTATTAAAAGGAAGTGTAAAATCAACCCTGGCAGTATTTTAACTAAGAATCAGTTATTTAGAAAAAAATGTTGAAGTGGCAATGTGATTCAGGATAAAAGTATGTAGTCATGTAGTTTCTGAAAATTACTTACAGTGAAGTTATAGAAACCGTTGGTCAGGTTGTATCTAAAAATGCTATTTGGTAGGAAATTTTATATGATTCTACTTCATTTTAAAAAGGAAGGGAGAATGGCATGAAATAGAAAAAACTGGAGCATGTAAATATTTAACATACGTAAACAGACTTTCTAAAGTTAGCATAATTTCTGGAAATTAGAGTCTGATCCAACAGTTGACATTCATGTCCTTTTCCTATTACCTCGCTGCATAACTTTTTGCAGGCTTAACGTTCTGATCCAATTTCACTACTTATAAAATGGAATAAAAGTAATTTCTGCCACAGTAGTGAAGATTCTAGCAGGGAATGGAGAGTAATAATCAGCTGGAATTTGAAGCTAACATAATGAAGGAATTACATACAGAGTAATATGTAGGATTGAAAGAAGCAGTAAGGGAAGTAGAGCTCTTCTGAGTGACAAGAAGCCAGCATTGCCATGTCTAGCTCCTTCTCTAGCACTTCCCAGTAGCTATGTCAGCTGTAAGACTTGAAGGCTGTGCAACAGAGTGGACAGCCACTTATTTTATAAGATGATGTGAAGCAGAGCACAGGATAGCATTTGTGATGTAGTGTAGGTTCAATAAGTAACTTGTACATTAAAAAATTTGTGTGTGTAAAGATATTAATGGAAGGGGATGAGGTTTTTCTGACTCCAAGCTATACACTGGTATTTGAAACAGAAGTTAGCTAAAAACTTTCAGGAAGAAGGGCTGAGGAGATAGCTCCGTGGCACAATTATGTGCCTGGCAAGTGCAAGTGCAGGGTTGTAACTTCAAATCCTGATCCTGAAAAAAAAAGAAAAGCTTTCAGGAAGAAAGATATAATAAAGAAATTGGGAACTAGAGTGGACGAGGTGGCCATACACTTGTAATCCCAGCTCTTGGGAGGCTCGAAACAGATGGATCACTAGGAGTCTGATCTAGTAGTGAGACTCTGAACACCCTGTAGATCCTTCCCTTAAAAAAAAAAAAAAAAAAAGAAAAGAAAAAAGGAAAGAAAGCAGAAGAAATTGAGGAGGAAGCTGTGGTCAAAATGAAGCACCCTCAACTTAATACTGCTCATCCCCATACTTGTATCACTGTATATGACATGAAAGGTATAAAAGATTCAGAAGAAGTTATATGTTATAAAGTAAATGTACATATATGTTGATGGAGAAATTATTGTTTCCAGGAGTAGGGTCAAGGGATGACTGAGAGGAAAAGAAGTCAGTAATAGGAAATGGATTATGTAAAAGTTATCAAAGTAATACTAGCTGTATTTGAGTTGCTCAGTTTTGTTTCATCTTTTTTACCTTTATCATCATACCTTGAAAAGCACTGTTCTCACTGTCTCATTGCTGGGGCACAATACCCAATACCCATAACTTAAAGGAGGAAAGGTTTATATGATTATAATTTTTAAAGCGTTCAGTCCATAGTTGACTTGGTCCATGTCAGCAAGGCTGAGGTGGAAGGGCCTGGGCACAGGACAGCTGCCCGCCCCATGACACGCAGGAAGCAGAGAAGAGCTAGGGTAGGTATGGCCTTGGAGGTCATGCACCTAGTGACTGCCTCCTTCAGCTGTATGTGCCTTCCTAACAGCAGGGCAGCAATGACTGTGTTAATTAATGGGTTAGTTCACTGTCGAACATGCTGTCCCTGTGAGCCAGTCACTTTCCTAAAGCCCCACTTCTGAACAGGCAGACGTTCATAGTACACCCTGATGTTTTTATCTTCCTTTTGCTTAATTATTTATTTTAATTTTCTTTGCCCAGGAAGATTTCAAAGAGGAAAGGTTTTATTAAATACTTTAGGGAGAGAGTTCAGCACTTTGGCTATTTAAGTGTTGCTGACTTAACCTGTAGAATCTGTGTGGCCTAGGCATGTTAGCTGTGAAATGCTGAGTGTTCTAAGTTCTCATTTCATTTGAAGGGTAGGAAAGTGGAAGAAGGAAAAAATGGTGAAAGGAAGTATGTACCTACTTGATAAATATGAGTTTCTTTCTCTCACAAAAGGTACCTCCCTCTGCAGGATATCATGTGTATGGAATGTCTTTCCCGGAAGCTAAAGGAAGCAGTGACCCTGTATCTGAGAGTTGTGCGAGTAGTGGATCTCTGTGCAGGACGTTGGTGGGAATATATGCCCAGTGGTAAGTACATTTAGCCTGCAAGGTACAGTAGCGCCCATTTGGAAAGTGACCATGATTCCATGAAACATGTCACTGTGCTGAGAAAGACAATCAAGTCACTTTGTTTATAAGAAGGTTGAATTTTATCCAAATTGCCCATGTTAGTTTTATTTGAGTAAAATGCATTTTGCCTGAAGCTTTACTGTTTTAATGTTCTCTTATTGTCATTTCCTTATCCTTAAGTAGCTAAGTATTGTCATTGTGTGACACACATATATGATTGGATACTAAATAAGCTCTTGATCACTAATGTAATAAATACATGTGTGTCATATTGGACAGAGTGTCCTGTATTCTGTGGTGTAGGTTTTCTGGTGAATAGTGATGTTCTCCATCATAGTTTTCCTGTATACTCTTAATGTTGCTCTCTGGTTAAATATTTGTCCACTACTCTAAAGTTACTCTGAGGTCCACATTTTTTCAGTTGTTTTTAAAAGCCCACGCTAGCTGGGCACATAGGTATGTAGTCTTTAAGTAGTCAGGAGCCTGAGGCAGATGTCTTGCAAGTTGTGAGAAGTCCAAGAGACGTGGGGATGTAGGTCAGTGGTAGAGCACTTACTGAGCATATGCAAGCTCCAGGGCTCAATCTCCAGTTTAAAAAAAAAAGCTTTCACTGGGTCCTAGATATACTCAGATCTAAGTTCTCCAGTTCTTCAGAATTAGCAGCCTAAACTATAGCAGATGACCTCTAAAGAGACAGTCATGAAAGAAAATTGATGATTTTAGCTAAATAAAACACCTCTGAAGGGGAAGAATTAAAAGAGGCTCACTCGGTATTCCTTTTGGTTAATGCCAGTGCATTAATGGGTGCACTTTACTGTTTAACAGGGTCAGAAACATTTCTGATTGTCCTTTTGCTATGTTGTGTAGACCATGAGACTTTGAAGATAGGAAGAGACTGAGAGGGATTACAAACAATAACAGTATAAGCCTTAACAGCAATACAGAGTTGAGGAGATAATTGTTTTACTGAGTAGGACAGAACAGACTACCAGTAGGATGCTAGAATATTATGCAATTTGAGGTCCTGTAGTTTTCAACTCTTACAGTTAGCTAGAATATTGCAAATACCTGGGAGTGGAACTTAGCTTGATGGAGGCATACGATGGCTATCTTCAAATCCTTAACAAAACATTCTAGGGGAAGAGATTGTTCTTATTCCAGAGAGGGATCATTTATGCGTAAAGTCAAGAAGAGGCGATGTCAAAATGACTATCTTGCACTCTTTGATTGCTGTTGTAGATGTTAAGTCAGCAGAGCTGGAAGTGGACTTAATGCTCTGTAAAGACAGAACGACTTTCCAGTGGGTAGTAAAATCTTAGTATTGACATTATTCTTATCAAATTAGCAAAGAATTAGTGTGCATCATTCTGATGCAGCCTGTGTGCATACCTTTCCAGAATATTTCTGCCAAGAATATTAAAGAGAAGTGGAACATTCTCTAGCCTACGAGAAGATCAAACTATCCTGTCGTTAGTACTGCCTTGAAGTTTATTAGTTCAATTAGTTTATTAGTTCATTAGTACCACCCCTCAAGAGTTTAGTTTTTATGGTATATATATGGAATTTCTTGCATGTCTCAAAAGTAGAATTCCCATTTATGGTGAGAGGCAGAGTATACAGTATGACAAAGGAACATAGACTTGGGAGAAGTCTGGAACTGCCACTTGGTAGCTCTTAAACTCCCTATTTCAGTGTTTACATTTGTAAATGAAGTGGTAATTTCTTCACTTAGAAGAATAATTGGGAAAATGTTTAAAATAGTTCATTCAGTAAGGGTTATTTTATAAGGGAGTGATTAAAAGTGCTAAAATTACAGGCATGAAGTAATCTCTAAGGTCACTTCTACCACACTTCATTTTTATGATTCCCAGTTAGCATATCGGTACCCTGTAGGAACAGAATAACTTTTGAAAACTGGTACTTAAGACTGGGCCATTTTATTTTTGAGAGTTCATATTTTTGTCATTAATGAGCAGACAGTTGGCTTTCAGGCACCTGCCATGGCCCTAGGAACAGATAAACGATCATCTCTGCGTCCCTTGTCTGCTTGCCCTTCCAGTCAGTAGCTCCTGCTGCAGAAGTTGTGTGCCTTTCTCTGTTCCTACCTCGCTAATTTCTTGCAGGGAGCACAGCTCACTCAGATAAATGACTTGTTGTCAACTCACTGTCCTTTTAGTCTGGGTGACTTGTTCTTTTAGCCAGCTTTGACCTGTTATTCAAAGGAAAAACTATCTGACATGGTAAGGGTTACAGTGAAGTAGAAAAGTGAATCCCAGAATGGGGATCAGGTGTGTGGCCCTGTTCAGTCCACTAAGTACATATGTCTGGTTGGTTGGTTGGTTGGTTGATTGATTGATTGATTTATTTATTTATTTATTTATGTATGTATGTATGTATTTATTTATTTTTGCAGGACCGGGGTTCAAACTCACAACCTTACACTTGCCCAGCAGGCACTTGTGCCTTGGAGCTATCTCCCGAGCCCCTATGTCTGGTTTAAATATGTGGTGTTAGACCTTGATACCTTAAAAGTAACAAAAGGCAGTGAGAAATTAAAAGCCTCAGGAATAAAGAAGCACTTTAGAATGTGTAGAGTGCCTTACACATTTCCTGTGTTACAGAAGGAATATATCTTCTGTTGTAACCATCTGTTCAACTCGTATATGAATGCTGGCTTATGAAAAACTTAAAGGGAATTTAAGAATAAATTTTTATTTGATGAAACTAATAGTACCTAGTAAATGTTCATGGACAGAAAGATGTGCTTGGCTCTTAAGTGCTTCTGCACTTCTCAGGCTTCACAGATTCCAGTTTCTTAACACTTTTGAAGAAGATGCCAGATGTTGAACAGCTCTATGGCCTGCACCCTCGGTACTTGGAGAGACGGAGAGTAAGAGGCCATGAAGCTTTCAGCATTCCGGGAGTTCTGGAAGCTTTGCAGGCCTGCCCAAACTTGGTGGTGAGTGTGCCTTACCCTTTGATGTCAACAGCTTGGTGATACAATGAACCAAAAAAATAATAGAAGCTGTTTACTCAGACATAGATGCTGAGCACAGCTAACTCCTCAGTTCCATCACCTAGTGTCTTTTGATCCTGAAATAACGCATCAAACGTTAATGGGAAAGCCTTTCTTACACTCATTTTGGTGTTGTTTTTTAGGGTGTGGAAACATCACATTTGGAGTTAGTAGAATCCATTTGGACATATATGCCACATGTTCATATTTTGGGGAAATTTCGTAATCGTAATGGAGCATTTCCAATTCCTCCTGAAAATAAACTGAAAATTCCTATAGGGGCCAAAATTCAAACTTTACATTTAGTTGGTGAGTATTGTTTCATCGGTCACTTGTAACTCCGTAGAATGTCATATAACTGAATATTTACTAAAAAGGAATAATGAGAATTTTAAAGATGGTGTGTTGATTATGACCAAAAAAATAAAAAGCGCTTGTTAGATTTCTATAACAATTCAGGCTTCTCAGTAATACACATCAGGGGGTAGTCCTACTTTATGATTAATCTGTTCCTTTCTTAAAGGTGGGTATTTTGAAAGTTTTATTTTATTTTGTTCCAGAAGGTTGCCCTTAGTTTTGTAACGTCTGCCTTTAGTCCTAGTTCTGCCCTCTAAAAGAGGTCTCACTAATACAGTGTTTGGAGATGATAGAGATGTTCTGTATTTGTACTATGCAGTGGTATATCCAATATGGCTAGTAAAACTGAGGAACCCAATTTTTATTTTGTTAATTTATTTAAATTTAAATAGCTGGATATAAGTCGCTGCTACTTTATCACACAATAGATGGCGATAATTTAATCTAAGACATCACCAATAAAGACATCTTTCTTGTTTACTTATATAGGCATTCTCTAAGCAAAAATATTGCCTTATTTATATTCTTCATCCCAGAACCAACCAAAAACTCCTGCTACTTAAGTTTGTTCCTAAAGCATGGAAATAGATTAGTCTTACTTCAAAAATGTTTTCTTTGCATTAGTCACAGTGTATATCTTTCATCTAAATATTCTGTGAAATTCTCCAAAATAACTGAATTAAGTAGGGCAGATATTTT
Organism: Myocastor coypus; assembly: GCA_004027025.1. Lineage (NCBI taxonomy): Eukaryota > Metazoa > Chordata > Mammalia > Rodentia > Myocastoridae > Myocastor > Myocastor coypus. The sequence goes on from PVJA010002629.1 coordinate 69,299, forward strand.
TCTCAAATTTAATTTGCTATTAATAGCTTGATTTTATATATTTATTTATATTTCACCCTATGCGTATATTTAACGTATGTGTTAAAAACTGTTCAAGACATTATTCTTGGCATTAAGGATGTTCCAAAGAACTGGAAATTTCTGAAACTGTCAGATGATAAAAACAGAGGTAGTAGGAATGATAAAGATTGGGTCTTAATATGAGAGTTATGTGGACAACTATGGGAAAAAAGAGTAAAGATTTCTAGTAGCCCTTCATTTATCATAAAGGAATAATCCTGATTAGGTATTGGAATAACTTGTTTATCATATAAGCTTTTTTACAGGCTGGCCAAATAGCTCAATAGATTAAAACACCTGCAAGCAGGTTCAGGGGTGGAGGGTTTGATCCCAGGGCTTGACCATGCCAGCCCTGTCCCCAAGGTGCACTGAGACAGCATTTGAGACTGTCCATGGTCCCAGCTCTTGGGAGGCTGTAAACAGGCAGGTCACTACAAGTCTTATGTAGTAATAGACACTGAACATCCTGTAGAGACCCTTCCCTAATATATATGTATGGTATAAGCTTTTTAAGATCAAAGACCACTTTTACGTCTATTTTATATCATATCTATTTTATGTCACATTTCACTGCAAATATTGACTAATATTAAGCTAATCTGTGTGATTGATTCAAGAGGTTAACACTGTGACGGTGATAAAATAAATCACTAAGCATGAACAGGGAACAGGTAATTGTGTCCTTTGTTTATAGACCAGCATTACAAGAAACTGTCTTTGGGCATGACACATGGCTACCTAATTGGTATAGCAGTAGTACCATCTTCAGAATACCTGCTAAATTTTGTGAACTTGAATCTTAATCGAAACCTCATGTTCTCTTGTTTTTTTTCTTTGGTATCCCCAATTATTTTCATCTCTACAGTTTTGCTTTCAGTAACCTATTTTCATTTTGCATCTTCTGGATATATGTGTCCTGAAAGAGTTGCAGCAAGAGAAAAACTTACATATATGTAATGTAAAATTGCTTCTTAAATCTCTTTCTAAGCAGTTAAGTAATAAACTATTCTTTCTGAGCCTGTTTTAAATAAACCAAACTTGATGCACTTTGATTTGTTCTAATAAAATTCTCCTTGAGAGGTAAGTTGTCAGTTTGAAAAGTAAGCTCCTAAACTTGAATAGAGAGCAGAGTATTTTTTATTTTCTTGTTCTTTTTTATTTATTTATTTTTGTTTTGATCTGTGCTTCAGGAGTGAATGTTCCTGAAATTCCTTGTATCCCAATGCTCAGGCACCTTTACATGAAGTGGGTGAGACTCACTAAACCTCAGCCGTTTAAAGACTTCCTTTGCATCAGCCTAAGAACTTTTGTCATGAGGAACTGTGCAGGTAATGGCCAGTTATGCTGGACTTAAACATAGTCTTTTAAAAATAGTCTAAAGCAAACCCCATAGCTACTACAGTGTGATAAAATTATGTTTACATATGTTTTATGGCTTAGCTTGTGAAGATAAAAGAACATTTTTTGCTTTTAAGATATTAAAAACATGATTTGCATTTGATATTGCCAAAAAAATACATCAACACTAATGATACACTACCTGTATTCCTTTGAAATAGTATTACTGTTTTCAGATTATAGTCTGTTTTTCTTCTGGTCTTTTCATTATCTTCCTGTAAATAGTAGTCTGACCTAATCAATCTTAGCCTGCATTTACAGCATTTCTGACTCCTCTCCAAGGAACAGCTGTTTGACATTCATGGAAGTGTCTTATCTTACATTATTGCTGTTTTATGCTGAGATACTTATCTCCATATTTTTCTGTATATATATTTAAGGGTCTTCCCTTTGAACTTATTTTTTATCTTTTCTTTTTTCTTTATTGTGGGATGTACCAGATCATATTTTGATAAGATTCTGCTTCCTGATTGAATTGTAGGCCATCAGTGCACAAGACCATGTCTTTCGTGATCTTCCAGAGTATCTGGTGTATCTCTGGGTACATAAGAGATTTCTAAGTGATTGCACTTTTTACTTAAATAAAGGATCATATTTTCATTTTGGATTACCCCTTTAGTTCTTTAAAATTCATAAGTATTAGACAATATATTTATAAGAAACACTGTCTACTAAAAAAATCTTTGTGTGCCGGGCGTGGTGGCGCATGCCTGTAATCCCAGCACTCGGGAGGCTGAGGCAGGAGGATCAGTGCGAGTTCGAGACCAGCCTGGGCTACAAAAGTGAGCTCAGGACCAGCCTCAACTGCATAGCCAGACCCTGTCTCAAAAAGACAAAAAAAATAAAAAAATAAAAAAATCTTTGTGCTGAAGAAATGCATGCTTAACAACATTTTCTTTTATAAATAAGAATCACAGATCACAAAGAGCTAAAAGGGTGGTTGTCATTTTAAGACAGTTTGTAAGTTACTTATTTTGGTTGTTGATTTGAAAATTCATCTTTAAGGCAGTTTGCATTGTTTCATAAAGATTTTTTTCTCTCTCAAGGGCCCACAAATTCCTTAAAATACGTCCCGTTAGTGACAGGCTTATCATCTGCCCGAAACTTGGAACACTTAGAAATGGTTCGCGTTCCTTTCCTTGGAGGTCTTATCCAACATGTAGTTGAAGACAGTTGGAGATCAGGTATCTTTTTTTCTTTAGTTACTAAATATTTTAAAAATCAATTTTAAAAAATCATTAAGCTTTTGTTTAACTTCTCTTACAAATCTTTTTAGAAAGAAAAGACTTGTCAGCAATTGCATTTTGGAGACTTAAGTATCCATGAGCATGGGCTAGTATTTCCTTTTTTTTTTGTGCATGCTACAAACTTCTTAAAATCAACAATAGCATTAATAAAGCATGTTTTCTGGTTTGTTACTACTTATTACTTAATATAATACCTTTGATTATATTGAGAATTATCAGAGATGTCTAGTACCCTTTGGTGATAAAAGGTGATTTAGATAATCTCAGCCTCCAAGAAGAGTGCAATCTTTAATAGTATTTTTTATTTGTTTGTTTGTTTGGTTGGTTTTTTTTTTGGTACCAGAAAGCAAGCCATTTGTGTCAATGTTCATTTATTTAATACTTTATAGTATTCAAAATGTTTTCACGCTTATTATGCCTGTTCATCCATCAGATGATGACTTTTTAAAGAAAAATATTTAATTTTTAGAACCTTAAGCTATAGCTAAATAATGTTAAGTACAGTTATAGTTTGTGCTGCTAATGTTATTGCAAAAGGAAAGATTTGCTAGATAGAAAAGTTAAATAAAAATCTAACATTGGGTAAGATAAAATAGAGACTCTTTTATAAGTATCATTGGTTATAAATAGATACATAGCACTGGTAAAAGAGTAAATAGCATATATATATATATATATATATATATATATATATATATATAGAGAGAGAGAGAGAGAGAGAGAGAGAGGGTTTTTTTGGTTTTTTTTTTTTTTTTTTTTCAGTTAAATCTGGAACAAGTATACTTCATTACAGTGGGTCTGTGGGCTGGAACAAGCTCTCCAAATCCTCAGGATCAGCAGAATAAGAGGAAAGAAAGGAAGGCTACCAGGATCCTAGCAATAGAGAAAAGACCTAGAGACAGGTGTCAAAATCTAAGCAAGGTCCCAAAACAGAAATGTTCTTTTTTCTGTAGGTTGTATGCAAGGAGGAATGTACAGCATATTTTATGTTTTTCTAAGAAATCAGTGTTTTTCACACGAAAAATAAGTCCAGATGGTCCAAATAGGAAAAGTGAACATTAAAACTTGCATTTTACGAAATATCTCATCTTGGTAGGCAGATTTCTTGGGAGGGGTATATGTGCGAGAATCAAACTCAGGATGTCAGACCTGTCAAGCAGGTTCTGTGCAGCTGAGCTATGTCTGTAGCACTAGGCAAAGATCTCTTAAACGTATCACTAAAAAGCACATAGTATTAAAAAAGTTAATAAATTTGACCACATTTAGATTACAAATTATTATCAAAAGGCATGATTTAAGACTTAGAAAGCCAGGCTATACAATAATAAAAAGTTCTTTGAATGTGGACCTCAAATGTGGGACTGTGTTGGGAATATATCAGGAATTCCTGAAATTAGTAATCAAAGGAATACAACCCCATTAAAAAAAGGGGCAAGACTTGATTAGAAGGTCTCTCACATAGAAGGTTATCTTACCAGATATAAGCATGTCTAGTAAGTGTGAAAAAATGATGAATTTTATTCAACATAAGGGAAATGCAAAAATTAAGCCACAGTGTGACTTACGAGTGCAAACGTCGCCAGCACTGATATGTGACTAACAGGAAAAAGACAAGCAGTATAGTTGGCCAGAATGTGAAGGAGCAACAGGGCCATTTTATGTATTGCTGGTGAGAGCGTAAGATACTGTTGGGTAGTGCCTGCTCACATCAGCCATACACGTAACAAGTTGCATTCCTGGCTTTACACCCAACAGAAGTGCAAACGTGTTTAGCAGTAGGTATATTCAAGATGGCTCAAAGAGGCACAATCCCTAGCAGCTCCAAAATGGAAACAAACCCCATGTCTGTCAGCAGTAAAATGGTAATTGAAGTGTGGCTGTGGAATGCTATGCAACAATGTAAAAAAACAGATTTAAACTGATACTGGCATGATACAGATTAATTACATAAAAAATATAAAAGTATGTTGTGATTTCATTTATAAAAATACAAAATACATAATGTATAAATTCTGGATGAACATTTATTGAACTTTACATTCATAATTTTTGTCCCCTTGTGTCTTTGAGATAACATGCTTTAAAATCATGGAAGAGCTGAAAGTAGTACTGTCTTATTTTAGGATGTAACATTCAAATTTGGCCAGAAAGTGTGAGAGTTCCTTCTTTATTAATTTCCTTCTATGCTTTTAGCTTCTTGAAAATTCTTGCTTAGTTTAAATCTCTTGCTGTTTCCAGATGCTATCAGGATATCTTTTTACAGTGAATATGTGTTCTCATTTTGGGGGTGGTGATAACTCATAGTTCATCTTGGCATACTAATTTGAGTTCAAATAGATTTACTTTTAAAACAATAACTATTACATAATGTGTTACTAAATGTGCTGTGGTCAAAGAAATACTTGTTTTTTTTATTTTCTCTTTTAGGTGGTTTTAGAAATTTGCACACTATTGTTTTGGGAGCTTGCAAAAATGCTCTTGAAGTAGATCTTGGTTACCTCATTATAACTGCTGCCCGTAGGTATGTTTCCTCTTTACCTTATATCTTTTGTCTTAAAATTGTATTTCTTTTGTATCACAGAATTTGAGGGCATGTGTGTTTATATGTTTATATATAAAATTAGATCATTTTAATTTAAAATGCCCATTTGCATTTTAAATTAAAACAAGATCAAATTTTATATAAAGGTATTCCATCTCATGTTGACAGCTCAGCAGTTACCTACCACAATTTGTAAACTCTAATCTTGACTTACTAGATTTAAGAAAATATTTCAGAAGAATAAATGGTCTTACACACATCATTGTTATTTAATGTATTACCTGTCTGTGCTGCCCAAGGAGTGCTGTTACTTTGCAAACATTCCTCTAAGAAAGTATCTCTTGAGAAGTGTTAGCTGTTGGAGAGAGGGAAAAGTTACTGACATCCATTAAAGTTCAATAAAATTGTAAACTTGTTTTTTTATTTTATTAAAGAGAATAGAAAATAGTAAAAATAAAAAGAAACATTAAAAGCAATATGGAATTTCACTAAACAAAATGATAATTCAACAATGGTTTTTATATTGCATATTGTTGTCTTCAGTGTAGCTGTTCAGATTAGCAGATGTAAGCTGAAGAATTGGTCAAAAAAAAAGAAAATACAATTAAATTTAAGCATTAGCTATTTTCAGTAGACGAGTAGAAATTAGCAGTATAATTATCCATGGTACTTTGTGTATCTCTTTCTTTCTTTCTTCCTTCCTTCCTTCTTTTCTCCTTTCCCTCATCCCAGTTGTTTCTTCCCTCTGAATAGTTTCCCTTTCACAGTATATATTGTACCTTTGGAATGTTATTCACATGTCCAGGTTCTTACTCTAGGGAGACAAAACAATGTTTACGCATGTGAGTAAAATTATAAACTTCTTTAAGAGCCTAGTTAACACCAGAAAAATGCTTATTTTTGTTTTATTCTGATATAGTTCTCTTTGTTCACAGGTTACATGAAGTTCGGATCCAGCCTTCCCTAACCAAAGATGGTGTCTTTTCTGCCCTAAAGATGGCAGAACTGGAATTTCCCCAGTTTGAAACCCTTCATCTGGGATATGTAGATGAATTTTTGCTACAGAGTAAGACTTAATTCACTTATTCCTTAAAATTGCTAAAGAACCCTGAAATTTGAACTAGGGTGTACTATGTTTTTCTGATATAGAACAATGTAAAATCTCAAGTTTAACTCCTTTGAAAAGAAACTTGACTCAAAAATCATTAGCAAATTATTGAAAACATAATGATTAAAAGATCCTAATCTAGATGTGATATTCCTTCCACTGTACTACCCAGGTTTTTTCCATTCACTTCATATTTTTTTCTGAGAATATCATCCTTGCTTGCATATGTTGAATTTGATTTGTCGTGCAGTTTTTCAAGCTCTTCATAGTCCTTTTAGATGAGATCCCATACTCTTCATTTCTGTAATAAGCCCACTGAAGTTCTGTATTTTCCAGATAGTTTGAGCATATAATGGTTAGTACTCATTTAGTGATACTAATATTTATTTAATGTTAATTGCTTCTGGCTTATTCATAGGCTTTTAGAGTAAACATACCGATTGGTAACTCTTTCCTGTACACTGCACATATGTTATTCAAACTTTTTCAGCATGACATTTTAAAAAATGAAAGATAATTTCTACCACAACGTTTATTTTTTCAAGAATTAGTTTCTCATGTAACTTCCAACTTCTTGGTCTCCATATCAGATGACATTTTTCCCTTAGATCTACTTTGCAGTATAGAAAATTAAATCTGCAGGTTTAATTCCTCAGATCAGAACAGTCCAGGTCAAACATACCTTTGACTGTACATTTTTTATCTCTAGCCCCTCTCCACTTGTAATGTATGCCACAGTAATAGTTTTTGTGGTTTTGTTGTTGTGACGATCTCAGAGTAGGTGTAGGATTATTAAAAAAAGTCAAATTATCCTTTTCTAACCAATGCAGAAATCATTTGCACTTCGTGTAACCCTAAAAATGATCAAAATTTTCACAACAGCTTTATCATGTTCATGTTTATAAAAAAGATTAGTATTGCTGTCGTGTTTCTCTGGTAATGAATGAATGAGTTGTTAGTATTTACTATGGATCTGTCTGTAGTGACTTGCCAGATTAGCTTGATCATGTTGATCTTTCCATAATTTTGTTTTGTTTCTCAAAAGCTCAAAGTGTGGCAAATTTTGTTTCTTAAAGATAAGTACCTGTAGGTCAGTTGAAGGGTTGTTTCTGTGTAACGTATATTTGAGTTAGGTTGAGTAGATATTTACTACCTGTTTGATAATTTTTTTCTTTATAGTGTTTCTGTCTTATCACATATTTTCAGTAGCACAAAAACAGTTTACTAATACCTTTTAATGCAACTTAATCTCATTTAGCAGATTTTTAACACTGATTTATTTATATGCCTTTTGTTATTTGCTTTAGTTCAACTCTTGCATGCATGTATGCATGCATGCATATATACATTTGATTTATCTGCTCTTCTGTTCCTCCAAGGACTGCCTAGAGTTCTCTGTTTTAGAATAGGTGCTGGGTGTTTCTGAGAGACTGTCTTGAGAGTGATGAGCAGTCACAGCTTACACACTTTCTCTAATTTAGATGTTAAGATGTCTATATAGGAGAAGGAGGTGGCCTCTGATGAAATCTGGATTACTTTTTTTAGAAGGAGTCCAGCATTTACATGACATTAATAACAAGGTTGGGGAGGAGATGGCTGTGCTAGAGTGCAGGTAACTGGATTAGACATGGCAAGGACCTGGCAGGTGTTGGTAACTGACAGGGGTTGAGGCACAGATGAGAAGTGTGACAGAATCAGTGACCCAGAGCAGAATGGTTTGTTTACATTGATTTATAGGAAAGTCATAGGAATAAGCTATTTAATCTTTACTCTCAGACCTTGTATAGAGGTGGAATTGAGACCAGCTTGTTTTTAATCCTGGGACCTGAAAAAGTTAAGTAACCCTATATTTTTTCGTCTTTAAAATAGCAAATAGAGCCGGGTGTGGTGGCTCATGAGCCGGGCGTGGTGGCTCATGCCTGTAATCCCAGCACTCGGGAGGCTGAGGCAGGAGGATTGGTGCGAGTTCGAGACCAGCCTGGGCTACAAAAGTGAGCTCAGGGCCAGCCTCAATTGCATAGCGAGACCCTGTTTCAAAAAGACCAAAAACAAAAAATAAAATAGCAAATAGACTTTTTCTTGCGTGGCTCTGAGTGGCTGTATGAGAATGTGACAGTTGGGCCACTCATCAGCAAGTGATAGCTTTAACTGTTAGCTATCCAGTGGACCAGAGAGAAGGGAAGCAAAAGTGAGCACAGAAGATTGTAAGAAGTGGGAGTGTGCAGGAAACCTCAAGAGCAGGAGCAGGTTGGCGTCTCAGTTCCGAAGTCAGTGTATGCGGCTGAGTTAGGCTGCAGCATTTATGTAGAAAAAAGAATCAGAGTCAGCCCTAGGTTTCTTCCACCTTAAAGAAACAACAGGTTTTGCCTCAAGTCTAACAAACAGGCAAAAAGTCCTTATCCAAAGGTCGAAGGTTAACTGAATTGCACAGGGTGGATTGAGGTGGAACCTGCAACAAGTGCTACCCAGGACCAGTGTTGGACATTGAAGCGAGAGAGGGACCCACATGAAGTGGGAACTTGGGAGCTTGCAGTAAACTATTTTCACATGTTCCAAATTAAAAGTATAAATTGCTAGAGTGTTTGTTTAGAGCAGCTTGACCAGAGCAAGTTTTTTAATACTGCATATCAGTTGGTTTCAAGGTCTGTGAGAGCCAGTTGTTCAGCTATTATGTCCCCAGCACTGTGGTAGACCCCAGAGGTCAAAGTGAACTAATGGTAGCCTTCTTTGTTCTAGGAGCTCTTACAGGTAGGTGAACTGCCTTGCAAACTAACAACAGGCTGATAGGAGAAATTATGGTAGAAAGCAAGGGAAGAATAAAATGTGGCTTCAGAAGGCATGATGCCCTTTTACTGATGCCACCTTCCTCCGTGTGGATCAGACAGCAAGCACTGGAATGCAGTGGCTCATGTCAGAGTTCGAAGTCCACTTCGAGGGCTGGATAGATATTTGCTAACCAGCAGTATGAGGTTTATTTTTTATTTATTTATTTTTTTTTTTTGTCTTTTTGAGACAGGGTCTCACTATGCAGTTCAGGCTAGCCTTGAGCTCACTTTTGTAGCCCAGGCTGTTCTCGAACTCGCACTGATCCTCCTGCCTCAGCCTCCCGAGTGCTGGGATTACAGGCGTGAGCCACCATGCCCGGCTAGTATGAGGTTTAAAAATGAATCTGAATTCTTGATTTTTTTCTTCTCTGCATCTGGCCAGACCAGACTCTAGAAAGAAACATGATCCTTAAACTGTAAAGGAGTTGAACTTTTAAGATTTCATTTTCATTTTTGAAACATAAAACTAGAACTTCAAGATGGTATGAACCAGTACCATACACTTAATGTATGTGCTGTACACTGTGGTATCTATTAGACTTTAGGAATTTTGGCTTATTTTCTAAACAGTTAAGATAATTTTTGCATGCTAGTTAACTCTTGACTTGAATATAAATTCTGTTTGATATAAGTTAATACTAGCTTGATACCTGGTTTAAAACTATGCCAGATTATGACATGAAATCGCTTGTTTTGGGTACTAAGGTACAAAATTGATAGCATTCCATCACACTTAAGAATTTGACTTCAAAATTGACTTCGTTCTAGGTAGAATGGCAAATGCAGATTTGGTGAAGTATGGTTTGGCTGATGTGGTAGAAAATCCTGGTATCATCACTGATATAGGGATGAAGGCAGTCAATGAAGTGTTTTCCTGTATCAAGTACCTGGCAATTTATAATTGCCCACATCTGCATAACCCATACAATTGGATTTCAGGTATTGTAAGCCTAGAGATATATCTGCATTTTGTTGATAGTAAAATAATGTCTGTATTTTCTCTGTGTGATATGATAACATTCTTAATGCACAACATAAATATTGTGTATGGATTATTCATTCAAGTCCTGGGAACCTTTAATAAAACCAACCAAGTAGACACTCTGTGCCTCTTTAAAGTCCTAAGATTTGCTATCTAGAAATTGTTGCTGTTGAAGTTACAGATTCAACTGCCCTGGTCTGTGTATGGGTAAGGCATACAAATTAAAGTTAGGAACTATTACCTGTGATGTTACAGTTGTTTTCTCTGAATTACATTCAAAATGGCACATCATCTAACAGTATGAAATATGCATGTATATCTGAAAACTTTTAATTAGGTGACTTATACTTTACCTGAGGTAAATTTTTTTTTAACTAGAAAACCTACTTTACTCCATACCTGATCTCCTATATGTAAAAGTTTGACTTTTATGCATTATATATTTTCCCAAATGTTAGGAGCTCGTTTTCCTTTTTGCAAAATGATACTTTAATATTTTAAACGCATTTGTATGGTTAAATTGATAAATCTTTAAATAGATACAGGATTCATGAGATCTGCTTTAGTGAAACAGTCCCAAGCTACTACCTGCAGACCAGTCTTGTGTGGTGTTAGGTCATCTTACACAGGGATTACATCCTCACAAAGGCACCCTTAGGCCTGTCGCCTCTGCTGAGAGTTTTCACTAGAGCAGCCATGTTTTGCCTACCTAAAGTTAAATTCTGTCAGTGCCTCAGCTGCACTAAGAAGTTATTGGGAAATAGGAACTTTAGGATGTAGCAGATATAGATCACTTTTAAAAAATAACATTTATTGGGTTTTTGGTTTGTTTGTTTTCTTAAATACAGAAGAGTATAAAGAAGAAAACAAAAAATGGCCTATAATCCCATCACTCAGAACTCCTGTTAACACTTAAAAAAAAAATAAAAGTAATATATGTACTTGATAAATTTCAAACAGTACAGAAAGGTACAAAATGAAAAGTCTCCTCTTCTCAAGGTAACCATTATCACTGGTTTCTTATATATTCTTCTGGACAAATTATTTTGTGCATATATACAGTCTATACATGTTTAGCTTTAAAAAAAAAAAAAATATATATATATATATATATATATATATATATATATGCAGAAGGATCTCACTGTGCATATACTATCCTCTGATCTTTGCACTTAGCATATTTTGGAGAGTCTTCCTATTAGCAAATATATTCAGCTGTTTCTCAATTCTCTTGAAGTAGGTACAAAGTGTATTGAGTGAACGTGCCATAACACTTTTCTCCAGTGGCCTGTTGTTTAAATGGCATATAGGTTTCTGACTGCATCACACTGAAGTCAGGGCTAGCTTGGTTTCACAATAGTATTTCCCAGGCCATCTAATTCTCAAAAAAGAATTAGGTGCAAAATTGGAATCATCGTAATACAGTTTTAGAGATGATAAAATAAGGGAAAAGTTAAAGAAAAAAATTGGCCTATGGCAAAATTCATCATCAGTGAGGAGGTGTTATTTCATTTCTCTCTGATCATGTTATTTCTTCAACAGACCACTCAAGATGGACTCGATTGGTTGATATCAACCTTGTACGGTGCCATGCTTTGAAGCTGGACTCTTTTGGCCAATTTATTGAATTATTACCCAGCCTGGAGTTCATTTCACTGGACCAGATGTTTCGTGAGCCGCCAAAGGTGAGATGCATTTGAGAAAGTGTTTGTTTTGATAGTTAAGGAAGAAAAGGAGACAGCCTGTGGTTCTTCTGTTTTTATGAATAATGCTTTTACAGTATTACAGTTAGACTGTCAGTGCCAGGCTTGCTGAAAGTATAAAGTTGATGATAAGACACAGCCTCTTCGTGTCCTGGTAAATACAGTTAAGAGTGTTTCTAGAGAAGGGAGAGGGTGAGTTCAATGCCAGCACTCTGTCAGCTGCTGATGGCAAGGTAAGAAAGAGTGAGGCTGGAAATTGGGGCTCAGACTAAGCCTAAATACAGGTTAGAATTTATTTGAAATGTTTTGCTTTGCTCCTGTCTCTTCTGTTTATATACTGAGAACTCTGAGATTTCCCAGTTAAACAAAGTTTTATTTTAAAATTGCTTACCAGAACTACCTTTCACAGTAATAAAATCTTACTTAGTCCTTCAACTAATTATGTTCTCTCTTGTCAGTTATTAATGGTTACGTTCCCCCTCTTGAAGCAGTGCAATGTAATGGGAAAAACTCAGAATCTGAGATCAGAATACTGGGTGTCAAGTCCCAGATGTACCACTTACTGATCCTGTGCAATTAGACAGATCTCTTCCCATTGTGTACCTTATCATCAGTAAATCAGGCAGTAATACTTCATCTTGCTTGAAGTGTTGTCAGCCTTAAATGATACCTTTTATGCATATATGAAAACATTTCATAAAGTTTAACTACTACATAAATACCAATTTGTGTATAAAGATGACATAAAGTTATACTAGAAGTGTTCTGTACCAACTGAAGTTAACAAATGTATGGTTTGATTTTTACCATAGGGCTGCGCTCGAGTTGGTCTGAGTGCAGGCACAGGAATTGGAGTTTCCTCAGCCCTTGTTAGCAATCAGAATTCCAATAATGACAATGATAATAATGCCCCGAATAACAACGCCAACATACATGACAACAATCACCATCACCCAGATGACTCAGATGAAGAGAATGACTTCCGGCAAGACCTACAGCCAGGAGAGCAGCAGTTTGCAGCCGACGGTAACCCAGATCTTTTGTGAGCTCCAGATAAAAATGAATTTTTACTTTGGATCATATTTCTATAGTTCCGTTCTATTTTTTCCTGGTTTCAGTTTTCCCTTTCCACACTAAGGAGAGCTAGCCAAGAAAGCACATGAGGGGGCAGGTGAAATCCTCTTCCTTGCTTGCTTGTTTTCTAAACTGTCCTTGTCTAGAGAACATATGAGTACTTACAGAATGGGAAAGGCTAACAGATGACACCTTGGGGCTCAGGTTAATTGAAGTTTAATTTTCAAGATGTAGGCAATATATCCTTGACTAGTGGATAGGTACATTCAGCATAAATGTTGAAAACATTTTTAGATGTTGCAAGAACTGAAAGAAATAAATGTAAACCAATGTACTGTTGGATATACTATTCTCAATACTTTTGTAATCAATCAATAAACCTTTTTAATACCCAGCTAATTAAACACATGAACTAAAGAAGGCCTATTCGGTGTTAGTTATGTAATTATTTGTTTAATTCTGTACTGTTTTCCTGAACAACCTGTTAATAGACTCTATCTCTTAATGAGTGAAGGTGAAGAGAAGTAGTTTATCTTCCCAGATTTTCCAGTTTCCCAGTTGGCCTCTAAGAACTAGAAAAGGAATCTTTTTTATCAATCTTACTGTTGCTGCTTTGCTCACTCCAGGTCCAGTAGTTAATGATAAATAAGGTGCCTTGTTATATATCACTGCTTCTGCAATGAAGGTACACTGGGAAGGTGCAGGTCCTATCTGAAAGCTGCCTGGATGTTCGGCTTTACATGCTTACCTTGTGCTTGGCTCTTGCCAAGACTCCAGTGACTGTCATATAGAATCGGTGGCTGTATTTCTCCTTTATCTCATGTTGCGTCTTAACATTGTTGCATTAGTTGCCTACTTCTATCTTGAAATATTTCCTTTTGATAGCTGGAAGCCATTTCATTGGTTTACCCCATACTTCATTTGACTTTGCTCTGCTCATTCTATTTCTGTTTCACTTTTGTCTTTGATACCTCTTTTTTGCTTAACTCATTTGCTTTCAGAATCATGGCTCTGGTACAGAGTGTATACTGTTGAATTTCAGTCTTTTTCCAATCTTAACCTTTCTACATTTTTGACGTAGATGCAGCAACATCTAGAGCTAGCTTTATTTCTGTTTCAGAATGCATAGACATTTCAGGTTTACTCAGATCTCTTCCCTCGCCACTGTCCCAAAATACACAAATGCAAAGTGCAGAGCCAGGGTTCAGAAGAAGGGTGTGAGGTTAATATTGTTCCTTAACTGAGACTAAGTGTTCTATGTACAGGTCACTGGCATCATAAAGACCCGGATTTCAGAGAGCATAGACCATCCACGGGACAGTGTTAAAAAAGCTGCAGTGTAGAACTACCCAAATCTTACAGACCCAGCCGTGGTTGGAATTGTTGAGCTGGATAGATTAGAGACTGCACTAGAAAATTGTGTGTCCATTAGCTTATCAGTGCAGAGTGGAACATGCCTTTCATTGTTAAATCACATCGTAAATGTAAAGAATTAGTGCAGGTATTGTCCTAACTTGAGCTGACACTGTCAGAGGTGCTTCAGAAGCTAGAAAGTACTGACATGAGTTTCTTGAATATCAATTCGAAGGATTTTTTGTTTTAAGAATTTTTTATTTTATTTATTTTTTTCTTGTTTCAGAACCTTTGTTTGTTTATTCACTCATTTTTATGGTCGGCTCAGCCCGCCCCGAGGGCAGGGCTGGCACAGCATGTGGTGCTGGGGATCCAACTGAGGTCCCTAAAGCCACCCAAGCTTTCCCAAGCAGGCACGTTAGACCACTGAGCCATCCTGCTGGGCCCCATCAATTCAAAGGATTTGAATTTAATTTTGTAAAATGTTTGAAAAGCTGATTATTGTTTCATTTACTGCTCTGTAGGAAAGTGACTACTTTTTAAAGATACAGGTGATACTCAGTAGTCTGAAAGTTTTCACAGCTCTTAATCTTCTGAAACAATATGAAAATAATCATACCTTCTCATGCATTGATAACCACTAAGAACTATAGTCAAAACTTGCATGCCCATCACATTTAAATGATCTTAAAGAGGCCTGGCAGGATGGCTCAGTGGTCTAAAGCGCCTGCTTAGGAAAGCTTAGGCGGCTGCAGGGACCGCAGTTTGATCCCTGGTACCACATGCTGCGCCAGCCCTGCCCTCAGAGCAGGCTGAGCCAGCCATAAAAATAAATAAACAAACAAAAGTTCTGAGACAAGAAAAAAATAAAATTAAAAAAATAATAAATAAAAATTTAAAAAAAATAAATAAATGCTCTTAAAATATTAAAAGCGTAGTCTGTCAATAATCTTTGTCATGCTTTAGCCAATAAATAATGGCATAATCTAAGCAGAGAGCCTTGTACTAGCCAGATAAACCAGGATGTAAGGGGCAGCGTAGCTCCACTGGGAAGATAAAGGTAGAATGAGTGTACCTGTCCCTTATATCTTGGTTTGTCTGACTGCTACCACAGGCTCGCTGCTTATATAATGAACACAAGGTATCCTAGTAAGTAGTTGATCTTCACCATCTTTAAACAAATAGCTCTATCTTCTGCAACATACTCAGGGATAAACATTGTAATTTTTTTCTCATAACTGTGTCCCTTTGTCCTTGCTTGCATCTTACAGTGATGCTTTCTGTACCTGTGATCCATTCCCACCAAGATTTTCTTTGCGCAGAGTGATTGGAACTTCTTGCTAGTGTCCCTAAACTGAAGCAGCTATAAGCTGTTCTCCAAAGTGAACGTAGTAATCAGTGAGGGTGTTCAGTCCTCCTGCTGCACTTTTGTCTGCCAGTATGGCTTTTTATGGACTCCTTTTGGTTTTTACTTTGTGCTTATTTTTGTTTCAGCATTGAATGAGATGGACGACATGGTACAAGAAGATGGAGAGGTGGTAGCCGAGAGTGGAAATGCTACACCAGCTCACAGACAGGCAGTTATTCCTGTGGATGTAGATGAGGAGCAAGCAGGTAATCACATAACTTCCCCATTTGTCTTTATGAAAACTGGAGCCTCACTGATGGAAAACATGAGACTGATCATATCTCATCTTAGAGCTTGTCATGGACTGTACATGTTGTCTAGGGCTATAAAAGTCCTTGCTATGTCTATAATAATCTCATGCCCTTCTGTCAGTGCAGGGATGATGGAGAGGTGGCCTGATTTAGTAAACAAATCACTATTTACCTTCTGTCCTTGGGTGACTTAGGGCAGGCTCTGGAGTTTAGGCTCTCAAAGATTACTAATAATACAGCCCTTCATTTTGCAAAACAGGGAATGAGTATTCTTTGAGTACTAGGCTCAACACTTGGTGTTAAACAGACTGAGTCTAGATACCAAATTTTCTCCAAATCTATTGGAATGCTACTTTATGGTAGTTTTTTTGTTTGTTTTGTTTGTTTTTTACTTGGTACAGGATCTATGAGGTCTCATTACACAGGTCAGTGTATAGTGATGCTTCCTGTTTTTCAGTCTCCCAAGCCACTACGATTAGAGGTTCGTGCCACCATGCCCAGTCTCAGTCACCAGCTCAGTATACCCCGGGTGCAGAGCTAGGATGGCAGGCTAAGGATTGAACCCTGGCCCCTGTGTCTGCCTAAGCATGCACTTTAATATCTGAACTATCTGGCCGGCCCTGCTACCTTATTTTGAATTCTGTCAAAAATAGTTATACCCTTCTGAACAGTCTGGCTGGCCCTGCTACCTTATTTTGAATTCTGTCAAAAATAGTTTTACCCTTTTTAAATAGTCCTATAGATGTAGTCATTTATTTGATAAATATTGGATACTAGCTGTTATGGACATTGTACAATAGATAAGCCAGGTTCCTTGGATTTCATTTTATTGAGTTAATATTAGTCACTTGACCCTCAGAAGAGTTAAACATGTAAAAGCTTCTCTGACAAATACTCAGATAATTAATTTGTAACTTGTGTTTAACCTTTAGGATAGACCTATGGTCTGTTAACAAATTCAGGAGTTGCTCAGCAATCCTATATGTTTATCAGGCTTATCTTTGTTTGCTTTTCCTTGGCTTGTATCTTTGCAAAATTAGGAAAATATATTGCCTGCTGCTTAAAATTATGATTGTTATTTGGATTGTTTTTAGGACTTTAAATACTTTGAGAAGAGTGAAAATCTTTGAGGAGGAATGCCCTATGTATGATCTTCTGCTTTAATTTGCCTTCAGCAGTGTGTAACGTTGGTTGGCATATTGATGGTATTTAATGTTGACATAATGGCTTAGGTTTAAAATGTTTTCACAATATATTATCCAAGGTATATTCCATTGAAGTGCAGAGAAAGGAGGCTACACAGAGCAAAGTTCACTTCTAATTCCAGATCTCTGGAAGTAGTACTTTGTGTGGGGGCTTTTGTTGGCCAAAGGATGACTGAGGCCTGTGCTTTCTGCTTTAGGACCCAGTGGTCTTCAACGTGTAGTAAAGCCAACCCCAATTACTGTCCATGATTCAGAGAGCGATGATGAGGAAGACAGTCTAGAACTACAGGAAGTCTGGATTCCTAAGAGCGGTGCGCGGCGTTACTCTGAGCGTGAATCAAAAATGGGAGAGTCGACTCAGTGCAGGGAATCGTCAGGTGAGAGGCCGTGCCTTTCTGACACATTAGTGAGAGTCACTGTAGAACTGAAGCCCATCCCCTTTATAACGTGCTTTCAGTGTAGTTAGGGGTGCAGTTAGCATGTCAGTTATGATAGGAAGCAAGAAGCCAGAGCTCAGGGAAGAGAGGAACCTGGCAGGTGCTGTTGTGAGCAAGTGAAGCACAGCCAAAATGGGGACTGGGGGCTCAGAGCAGAGGAATGGTTGCAATAATGAATCCCACAGTAGAAGTTTAAGGCAATTGTGACCTCAGGAATTAGGGAGAGTCTTGTGCCACATGTGTGCAGTGGCTTTTTGAGTCCCCCAGACCAGTGAAGAAAAAGCCATTTCCTGGTTGACACTGTCCAGTTGTACTTGTTGAATACTGGTGGCCAGTTTGGTGCTCGAGGGAGTTCTAAAATCATATTTATGCTCTCTTTCCCCATTTAAATGTAGACAACAGCTTCCATTGTTTGCCCCATGAAGAACCTGTAGTCCTTTTAACTTTTAGGTTCCTACCTCTTCCTTGGCCTCTCTTGTTTCTTACAACCATATGTTTGCCACTTTTAGCAAAGGATGATTTTCCTTGGGTCCCTTCCTTACTCCTTAAGTGTGTGTTCAACGCTGTGCTAACAAACAATCATACATTTTAGTGTGTGGAAAATTCACCTATTCAATTTTGAATAATTTATTAATCATTGACTGATAATGATGCTGTCACAGGTTCTGCTTTTTAGTTATTCCTTATTAGAAATTCAGATAAGTGAAACTGGTTAAAAGAACATTTATGGAACAATAATGACTGAATATTGTCTAAAAGGTTCAGTTTCCATATTTAGCAATTTGAGTCTCAGGCCATTCAGAGCCTACTTGTTTATTCCTTTCTGAATGCGTGGAGTCTTATTGTGCCCCAGGTACTGTTAGGTACAGCGAGGGTTGCTGAGATGAGTGAGCCATGGTTTCTCTCTGCAGAACCTGCAGTGGAGGGGGCAAGTCACCCAGCTAGGGAGAACAGTATTGAGGGCACATGGGACAGTGGCTTTGGGTGGGCATGCAAAGACATTATGAGAGCGCAAGGCTCATGAAACGGTGTGATCACAGACCCTAATAGTGAAGCAGGTGTGTGGAGAGAAAAGGTGGAGCTGGGATGTAGAATGCAGCTAGAGGGCACAAAGCAGCAAGTTACTTTGGAGCCGTCATGGTGCGCCTCAAAGGCTGAGCTGAAGAGTGTAAACCAGGTAGGCACCAGGGGTCCGTAGAGAATTGTGTATCCACAGTGATCTGATCAAAGTTATGTGTCAATAAAGTCAGTTTACATTGTTTCCTGTTCCAAATTGACTCTTGCCTTTTTGTCCAGAATTTGTACTGAAATCTTTTCTTTTCCTTGGGCCGTTTTTCTTTTTCTGTGAGCAGTAAGTGGAAAAGGCAAGACTCCACTTCGAAAGAGGTACAACTCCCATCAGATGGGCCAGTCGAAGCAGTTTCCCCTCGAGGAAAGCAGCTGTGAGAAAGGCTGTCAGGTCACCAGTGAGCAGATCAAAGCCGATATGAAAGCAGCTAGGGATATTCCTGAAAAGAAAAAAAACAAGGATGTTTATCCCAGCTGCAGCAGCACGGCGGCCAGCACAGTGGGAAACTCCAGCTTACACAGCACCGCTTCTCAAAGCCCCGACTTTGTAAGGACGGTGAACGGTGGCTCTTCCGAGCCTAGCCCGACAGAAGTGGATGTGTCCAGGCAGTGTGTCTGCTCCCCTGCTGGGTCAGAGGACCCTGAGGCCATGGAGGAGGGAGATGCAGAGAGTTCTGTCTGCCCCAGATGCTGCTGTCACAGGTCCCAGGAATCCCAAAGGAGAACTAGCAGGTGTTCTGATGAGGAACGTCCTTCAACCAGCCGAGCCTGTGTTGTGAATGGCCCGGATGGTACGAGATCCGCCTTTTCCTTTAGGACTCTGCCACAAGGGGGGTCTTCAGGCCCAGCACATGATGAGAGGACTAATGGGAGTGGCTCTGGGGCTACAGGTGAGGACAGGAGGGGGAGCTCCCAGCCTGAGAGTTGTGACGTGCAGTCTAATGAAGACTACCCTCGGAGGCCCCTAACCAGGGCCAGGAGCAGACTGTCCCATGTACCGCTGGTATCTGAGTCAGGTATGAAAATGCTCCCAGGATCAGCAACTGCAGGGTAGGGCTGCAGAAAGGCATGACCTTGTTCAATGAGTTTTCACAAAAAGCCAGTTGGGCAAATTACATTCTGTTGGGGGTTCTGCAGATTATACGATTTTCAATAATCTTTTGGAATGTTTTGGGGGTGGTGGTGTGAAACAAGTTTTAAAACATTCAACCCAGGCAGCTCAAAATAATTCAGCATTTAAGGAAAATGTACCCATATATTTACTCTAAATACTGTACTGATTCTGGTGGCTAAGCCCTAGCAGATGAACTCTGCTCCCATTCTGCACATAGCAAAGCCTTAAACAATGGCCAAGAGATAAGGACCTAAGTTCCTAGGAACTGGGGAAGGAGCAGGCTCATCACAGCTTGCTGGATATTCCCTGTCTACCTCTGCAGTACTGAGTAATTGTCTCTGACTTCCAGTTTAGGTTTGCCAAAGATAAAAACAGGTAAGTATTTGGGTGAAGGTACAGTTTAAAATTATATATATATTTGATTAATACTTACAATGTGTATACTGAGACATTGCACTGGGGTTTGTCATGATAAAATGTATGTATAACAAATTCATCATTTTTTTTTTTAATTCATCATTTTGAAATGTATAATCCTGTGACCTGAAGTGCAGTTGTCCTGTAACTATCATAACCACCTGAATTTTTTTATGTTCTCACCCTAAAACTCTTGCCCTCAAACAGTAATTTCTCACTGCAAGGCCCCCTGAAGTTGCGTACTTTTTCATGTTTTTAAGTCAGATCTACATTTTTTTGTTTTTTATTTTTATACTGGGAAAGGTCTTCCCTGTACCTAGTTAGAATCCATGCTTACATCTCATTGCTTTATTCATCTAATTATTCTATCTGACTTCTTTAGTTCAATTTCAAGTTGCACACTATTAGTTGCTGAAGAAAAATGTCATTTTTTATAATATTGAGTGCTCCTATTTTAAGAAATTTGTACCTTATTTTATCTGTTACAGGTCTCTCGGGAAAGCTTTACAGTTATCTTGTTCTTTGCTTTGTTTTTGAGACAAATTCTCCCTGAGTTACTAAATTTTCCAAGCCTCAAACTTAGAATCCTCTGTCTTGGCTTGTCGGAGGTCAGTGAGTTTGAGGTTTGTGTCACCAGGCTCAAATTCATTTTGTTTTTAGTATAGATCTTTCATATTAATGACATTCTGGTGTTTTTATTCTTTGTTTGTATTTACCCCTTTATCAGTTTATTCCAGTCTGTTTCATGACTAGAACTTATTATGTTGGGTAATTTTTCAGTTAAAAAATTAAATTTCATATACATAAAAGTTTTTAGTACTTATTGCCTTATTTTGTTTTTCAATTTGAGATTTCTAATATCTATAGTGTGACTTGGTAGGTAAAATTTTTATATTTTTTTAAGCAACATAAATGTCCATTTACTTTGAGTAACAGTTTTTCTGGGGAAAAGTCGAAGTACTGATTTTAATATAAGGTCTCATTTCACAAAAACAAGTCATTTCAGTGGCTTATAAGTTATTTTTAACTCTTACGTTCTTTATGTCAAATTGATTCTGCTTTAAAAGTTTTAAGGAGAGAAAAACAACGAATAAAAAGATAAATTTGATTATTCCAGGTTTTTGTAAATCAATTCAAAATTAATGTTTGAGTTGTTTGATTTTTTATTGTTGGTCTTGTGAGATATTGTAGCCATATTATAAGTTAATGTAATTATTTTGCATATGAAGTAAATACTTCTGTAAGTTGGTTTTTTTTTTTTTTAGCCTTACTGTATAATAATTTAAGTACCAAATATCTGATTTGGTTGACAAAGAATAAGATTTAAGATTAGTTCTCATAAATAGTAAACTTTCCCTAACACCTAAGGATAGGTGTTATTCCCCTGACTTTTGAGTGGACTATGAGCCTAAAAGGCCAGGACAGTGTCCTCTTTTTTACCATTATATTCCCATTTTATAGGAACACTGTGTTTCACTTACAGCATGGGACTCTAATTGTGAACTTAGGGAGTGTAGAAGCCATCATATGAAGGGTATTTGTGCTAGATAGTGTACAGAATCGCTAGAAATTGTCACTAAACAGATCAATAACAAACCAACGGACTTCCTTTTTCATCAGGAAGCTATCCATTGCTTTTCAATGTCATGTGCTAAAGAGAATTGACTTCTTTTTATAGAAAAAAAAAAATAGCTCTCATTTTATAGAAAATGTGAGCCACTAATTTGGGCACTCAGCATTCAATAGGGAAAGCGAGGTGTTTGAAACTTAGATCATAAAAGGAGGGGAGGGTGGATGGAAGCCCTATCTTAAACCTGTCTTGGAGGCCTGGAATCAGACCTGCTTTTTGGTTTTATTTCTGTACTATAAGAGAAGGAACAGGACTTCACTACAGAGTTTGGTGCAGGTATGTGAGTGAGTTTTGGCCTTTCAGTAGAATGTGTAGCCTATAGATTCTTTTTTTTTTTTTTTTTTAATTTTTTATTTTATTTATTTATTTTTTTCTTGTTTCAGAACCTTTATTTGTTTATTCACTCATTTTTATGGCCGGCTCAGCCCACCCCAGGACAAGGCTGGCGCAGCATGTGGTGCCGGGGATCGAACCGCGGTCCCTGCATCCGCCTAAGCCCTCCCAAGGAGGCGCTCTAGACCACTGAGCCATCCCGCCGGGGCCCTATAGATTCTTTTGTTAGGAGAGATTTTACATGAAGTTCCTTCAGGCTACTGTAGAAGACAACATTCATTGGGTTACCTGTGTCCGTATTTTTTTTTTAAGAACTACCAAGATTTTGCTTCATTTCAGGGTGCTTGGGCGAAGTCTGGTATAGAAATTTCTTTTTCTGGGTAGAACTTTCCTTTTGCTTTCAATAAAAGCAGCCATTTTTGTTGTGCATAGTAGAATTTCACAGAAGATTCCAGGTGGTGGAAAAGGATTCTGAGGTGTAAAAAAATTACCTGTACTAAATCTCTAGATTTTGTCTAGTCCTAAGCTATAGAAATCAGCAATATTTATACATCACTTCCTATCTTGTCTTGGGGTTGATTTCATTTTGGTTCTGTTGACTTTTGGTTTGTTTCTTTTGTTGTTGTTTGTTTGTTTTTTGCCTTTTGAGACAGAATCCATTAGGTAGTTCATATTAACCTAGGACTTAGCAATGCTCCTGCCTCAGCCTCCCGAGTGCTACAATTACAGGGCTATGCCACCACTCTTGGCTTCCTTATTTATATCCTTGGTTTGAGGTTGTAGAATTTAGAGTGGAGTGTTTATGATCTAGCAGAGAGGACAGTATGGTGGGAATAATATGCATTAAGGAAAGTAAAGCCCTTAGGACAGTGCCTGGCACACAGTAAGTGCTCAGTGAGTATTTGTTATTTTGTTTATGCACTTGTAATGCGTTTATTTGTTCTGTGAATATGGGATGACCAGTACATGAATACATGAATGCACTTTTTTTTTTTTTTTTTTTTTTTTTTTTGTATTTTTTAGGGAAGGGTCTACAGGGTATTCAGGGTCTCATTACTAGATCGGATTTGTAGTGATCCATCCACCTGTTTACAGCCTCCCAAGAGCTGTGATTACAGGTGCACACCACCATGCCCAGTCTTCAGTCGCCATCTCAGTGCACCCTGGGGGCGGAGCCTGCATGGCAAATGTGCATTTTATTAGCCAATTGTTAGTGGCTGAGGTGAAGCAAAGGTGAAGTCAGATAATGTGGTTACCTTCAAGGAACTTTACTGTAAATTTGGAGACAAAGCAAGTATATAGGAAACTAGAACAATGTAATATTTGGCAAACCACAATGCTTTGCCAGAAACAAAGAACAGTTGAGATGAACACGATGGGACATCCTTATAATCCCAGCACTCAGGAGACTGAGGCAAGGGAATTGCCACTAGTAAGCTCGAGGCCAGCCATAGTGAGACAACTGTCTCCAGGAGCAAGTAACAGTGGAGTTTGACTAGTCCAGACATTGGTAGTATTCCAAAAGGTGAAATAAAAAACATGATCTTAGCTAGAGTGATTAGTGGCCTGAGAGTCATAAGCCTTATATGATGACCAAGGTATGGTATAGAGTAAAATTAAGAACTAGTGGGCTAAAGCAGTGGCCCACTCACTACTAAGCAGTAGTCAGATATTTAAATTTTATTAAGGAGAAAAGTCACAAATGTAATTTACTACCATGATTAGGAGGTGAGTCAGAGAGACTAAAAACTAGAAAAAAGAGTATGTTGTTGGAATAGCTTAAGTGTAGAAAGGATGTTGGGCCTGATGTGGACAGGTGCTAGAGGATGAGCTGTGGAATTGTCCATGACAAACATTGGTGCCAACTTTCTGGTAGACACACTGAGATTTGGGAGTTGCCTTGGTAGACTTCATACATAGCTTATTATATTACGCAAGTAAAGAAAATAAAACTAAAATTTGGGGAAATTTTTGCCTTTCTAGAAGTTACCAAAACAAAGCCCCGTCATGCCATGAAACGGAAACGGACAGCAGATAAGTCCACCAGTACCAGTGATCCTGTAATTGAGGACGACCATGTACAGGTAAAAAAGCCACTGCTCAGTTCATCTAGTTCTTCGACAATGCAAAGAAACTGAAGTTTCTTTTCTAATAATAGTTTCTTTATCCCAGAGGAGAAAAAGATGATAAGCATTTCTTAGTAGCTGCACTGTAGTCATTTAAGCTTTAAATAAAAATAAACAAAAAAGATACATACACATGTAACTTTCAGATTTTTCTCCTTGTAGGTTCTTGTATTGAAATCCAAAAATCTTGTTGGAGTCACTATGACCAACTGTGGAATCACAGATCTGGTGCTGAAAGACTGCCCCAAGATGATGTTCATTCATGGTATGTATTTGGGTCCATACTGTGTAAGAGCACTGTGAATGACTGTAAAGAATTAAGAAGTCAGAAATACAGCAGTAACACTACTGCACATGTTTCCTGTTGGAAGGGAAAGCTGTTGGCTATCTTTATTCTGTCCTGCTCTACAGTTCTCAAATTGCTCCATGGTTAAGGTCCATGTGCCAAAACAGGTGCACTTTGTAAACAAACTCTTCTCCAAAAGCTGACAGCTCACTGAGTGGATAGGCTAGATTAACAGCATGAATGGGCTCTGGAGCTGCGTGCACCTCAGCCTGGATCCTGTTCTATGTGCAAATGTTTTTGAGGTAGCTTAACAGCTTTGGTTTTGGTGAGATGGTCAATCAAGTCCAGATTCTTAATGCATGGCACATGATCACTGATCCAGAGGATCCCAGTTTTCAGTTTCAGTTGTGTCTCCCAGATGCCTTCTGCCCCCTCCTGCTGTACTGATGCATCCTGCCTGTGTGTCTTTCATGTTCTGACTTAACTGGCCTGTCTATGTTACCTGCAGGGTGTTCTGTGTGTGCTTTTCAAAATTCAGCTGTATATATTAAATATCCATTTATCTTTTTCCTTTTTTACTCACAGTTATGGTTTTGATATTCATCCACATGAAATTATGAAGCTGACTTGTTGGACTTGAATAAGCTATGTATTTCAACATGGCTAATTATGTTTAACCCATAAAATATTAGTGAAAATTAAATGCAGTGATTGGTATGTCTGTGTGTATATATAGAATCTGCCTAAAGATTCTATAAGAAAAACTTGTGTTAAAAAATGGAGAGAGAAAATTGTGTAGATATTTTAATACTAAACTTACTGGGACATTATGGGGTCAGTGCAAGTGTTTGACCTTGGTTGTTACAAAAAGTGCTCAAGGTGGTGGCCCTTAGGTTTTTAGCACATACTTGCTTAGTACAGTGAGTAGATGAGACACAGACATGTATTTTGGTGGACTTTATGCACACCCACAGGCACGCTTGCAGACATACACACAGGCTCTGCCCTTCGGTGGATGCTGAGTGAAGATTAATTTGAATTGTATTAATATTGCAAAAAATATTAAAGCATTTCTTTTTCTGGCACGTCTCTTGAGACGCTGATAGTAAACAAAACCAATCCCATTCACCTTTTTGACAGGCCATAAATCACATGTCTCACTGCTAGCTGGCTGTGATCTGTGCTTATGTTCCATCAGGCAGCTTGTACCATTTCTCAGATGTCTGTTTACAGTGACACAAAGAACGGTGGTGATTTAGCAGACTGGGTGTTGCCATAGGACAGTTCTTTAAGGAAAACATTGAAATGCTATAAAGTAATTGTAATATAGCCAGTTTGTAGCATACTACTTATAAGTGTATGTCATGTACACCAGAAAAAAGGGTATCTATAGATTTCCATATTAAAATTTAGAGAATTAATAACCCATGAAGAAGTGCCATGGGCACAGTTTACTCAAAAGTCACTTCATAGAAGCTTACTTAGGATTAGCAAGAAACAAGCAATGTACAGATAATCAAAAATGATCTGAAAACATGTGGTGCTGTGGCCATAATAAGAGTCAAGCATGTTGACACTTTTGTATACTTTGTGCAAGTCAACTGCATTTATTTATTTATTATTTATTTATTTATTTATTATGACTGGCTCAGCCTGCGCTGGAGTTGGGGGTGGTGCAGCATGTGATGCTGGGGACTGAACCATGGTCCCTGTGGTTGCCTAAGCTTTGCTAATCAGGCCCTTTAGACCACTGAACCATCTCACCAATTCTCAACTGCCTTGAGGCATGGAGAGTTTTTGAACAATTTACAAGTAGAAATGTCTTTTAATTTACCTAAATAAGTTTATTGTTATTGTCGTGATTTTTAATTGATATAAATATGAATACTTTTATTTGGGTAGTATTCAGATTCAAGAAACGAATTGGATTCAGTCCATTTACAGACTTTTACTAATTTTATTAGTTAAAAAGATTGGTAAAAGTGATTAGATCCATTAATACCACCAGTGATAAAAGCCGCCATTATAAGTTTCATGCATGTACTACCAGTAGGAAAATGCTACATGGTGTTTTACCAAATAGTTTGTCAAGTAGGAGAAGCCCCAAATGGAGAGATGAGACTTAGAATCTTACAGTACCTCAGCCCAAATTCCACAAGATTGGAGACTCTGGGATCCCAACCCTGTGCCCATACAGACACACAGTTTTGCCTCATCCCATCCAATGAGGTCTTTAGTCCTAAAACATCAGAATTTCTTTATGAAACAAAACATGGGCTCTTCCAAAGCCCAGAGATCATACAGCAGGGCTCTTTTTTTTAGCTCATCATGGAGTAGAGGGCTTCATGTAAGCAGCAAAGCCTTACACACTAGCTGAGTTAATGGCAGATGAAATGACTACATGAGGTTAGCCAGGACCTTAGTCATGCCTGATTTTGTAGCGGATAATCATTCAGTTTTTATCCCATGGAATTCTCTCCGTTTTCCTTTCCTGTTTTCAATATTGACTTTCCTTTCTGCCAACATGCCACAGAAGAGAAAATGAGCCTGAAAAGCAAGAACCTAGCTTAGCATTTAAACATGAAATTAGCTTCAGTGTAGAGTGCCTCAAAAGATATCTGTGTAAAGAATCTTATAGATGATGCCTTTTAGAAAGGGTGGAAGTGTAGAACAGTAGTTTGGGGGTAGAGCCATAAGGCCCTTTTAGAGCATGTAAAAACCCTTGGGTTCCATCTTTAGCAAAACGAGAGTGAGCAAAGGATGGAGTGAGGAGGAAAGAAAGTGAAAAGAAGGCAAAATTTTTCTTAAGTTTGATAACTAATGCAGTTAGATGCATTTATTATATCCTAATTCTTCTCAATGTTCTGATGTTTAGTGAATTAAACAGAAAGACTATATTTATTGGACCAGCAGTTCCAGCATAACTTTCTGTAGTTTTGGATGCTCTGTATCTGAATTTTCAGTGTGGTAGCTGTAAGCCACATGTGACTTATTTGAACTGTGATTAATGTTGATCTGGTTACAGTTGAATCTGTTGAAATTTAAATTGTTCCAGGTGGTGGTGGCTGCCACATTGCACTGCATAGTTTTAGACTAGAGAATCCAAATATTTCTGGACCTTTTTTTTTTTAAAGTTTTTTTTTTTTCCAATTTGTAATAAGAATTAAAATCAACTTTGCTTTTGTCCTATAAATGAATATAATATATATGAGTTATTTGAATTTATGGAACGATTCACTCTGAAATTATATAGTTTAATACTTATTTATTTTATTCTGTCCAATAAATATGTCCTGAGTAATTCCTGTTGGAGTCATTTTCTGGTTCTTGGTTTCCTGAACAGTATTATAAAAGGCAGGGTACTTCGGTATCCCTGCTATTACAATGAAACACATTTTGTTTTAGCACATTTTCAGGTCCTCTTGTAACTTTTTTGTATTTTAGGGAAGGTTCTACTGAGATAGGGCGTTCAGGGATCGGACTCACAGTGATCAGCCTGTTTATAGCCTCCCAAGAACTGGGACTACAGGCGCGTGCCACCACGCCCGGTCTCAATTGCAGTCTGAGTGCACCCCTGGGACAGGGCCGGCACAGCAGGCCCAGAGATTGAACCACTGGCTCCTGTGCCTGCTTGCAGGTGTTTTAATCCTCTGAGCTATTTGGCAGGCCCCGTCTTATAATTCTTATTTTTGCTCTATGACAGTACTTGACCTGGGGGCCAGGAAAATATCTCAGTAAAATAGGTGTTTGCCTTGCAAGCCAAGAGCCTGAGTTCAATCCCCAGTCCTGGAAAAAAAAAAAAAAAAAACGTGACCTGTGTTAAAGATATTTACAGTAGTGCTAGTAAAAGTTGAGCCAGTCCTCTAAAAGTGCTTTCAAATGGGTTTTATGGTGCTCTTATGTATAGTTATTTATAGGGTTTATCGTTTTTCTTTTTAGCTACCAGATGCAGAGTACTGAAACATTTAAAAGTAGAAAATGCACCGATTGTCAACCGCTTTGACTATGCACAGTGTAAGAAGCTGAACATGGATCAGGTACTGGACCAGATACTAAGGATGCCTCCTGAGAGAAACCGTATCATATACCTTCGCCCCATGCAGCAGGTAATGAGCTCTGCTCCTTTCTGATAAGATGTATGTATTTGCTAATTTAGTCTTCAGTCTGTTAGACTTGGTATGTCTTCATTGCTTGGTCCATAGCAGTTATTCCTTAGATCCCTATGTGTATTTTTTCTAAATTCAGCTAGACTCTCTTGCCAATTTTTTTAAATTAATTCTTTATTTTTTTTTTTATTTATTTTCTTGTTTCCGAACTTCTGTTTATTAATTTATTTTTATGGCCGGCTCAGCCCGCCCCGAGGGCAGGGCTGGCTCAGCATGTGGTGCCGGGGATTGAACCGAGGTCCCTGAAGCCCCCCAAGCTTTCCCAAGCAGGGGCTTTAGACCACTGAGCCATCCCGCCGGGCCCTGCCAAATTTTTATTAATACATCTTTTCTAGATTCTTTTTATATATATTTTTAAGAGATTTAAAAAATATAGTTAAAAAAAGATACAGAATTTCACTAAACAAAATGATAAGAATTGAGCAGTGGTTGTGATACTGCATATTGTTGTCTTCAAATCAGTTGTTCCAGTTACCAGAAGCATGAAAAATGGGTGGGGAAAAAAAAATAGCAAGTTACTTGACAGGAGTCATCCAGAAGTTTTTTGTTTTTGTTTTTGTTTTATTAAAAGTTACCTGTGGTGAAAACAAAAGACTCAGTTATCAAACTACTTGATTCAAATTCTAGCTTTCTTAACTTTATGTCCTAATTGCTTCATTTGTAAAATTAGAATAAAATACTATAACTAAGGTTATTATGATGTTACAACTATATATAGTATGCTACAGCCATTGTTAGTTTTATAGCATAATATAATATTGCACCACTGTTATGGCCAATCTTTGTGTATGAAACTGTGCTTGATCTAGAAGAGGGTTTAGAGGAAGTACTAAACAAATCTTGGAGTCACTGTGTGAGCCAGACAAAAGGGCCAGTTCAACAGACAAACTTCAGTACTACAGTGCTCAAAATTTGCTCTGTGCTAAAACATAGCTAGTACATAGTCCTTCCCTCAAAAAGATTGCCACAAAAAGACATAAACAAGCCACTGAGATGGCAGACTAGAATTTTTATAACTTGATAAGGAAAAGAGTAGTCTGTAAGAAGAAAATAGTGCCTGCTGAAAGGCTACAAGGAGGCAAGAACTGTGTTCGATCTGTGCGAAGGGGCAGGGACCCAGTAAGGACTCACTCTTGTGCATTCACACTTCAATGCAGTCAGTACTAGACCTGTAATCTTCACCTCAGAGGTGGATTCTGAATGGATTGAGATCAGTTATCTGAATCAGGGTTGTCTGGCTTACCAGGTAGGTATGTCTTAAGCTCAGCTTGGTAAGCTGTTTAGGGTTGATTTTCAAATCAGCCAAAGATTGGGCCCGGCGGGATGGCTCAGTGGTCTAAAGCGCCTGCATGGGAAAGCTTGGGCAGCTTCAAAGACCGCGGTTCGATCCCCGGCACCACATGCTGCACCAGCCCTGCCCTCGGGGCGGGCTGAACCAGCCATAAAAATGAGTGAATAAACAAATAAAGATTCTTAAACAAGAAAAATAAATAAATAAAAAACAAATCAGCCAAAGATTTCAAAACTGAGAAGCCCGAGGAAAGATTCTTGAAGCTGTAGAAGATAGGTTTAAAGATTCCCTTTATTTTTGCAAAAACCTCTTTGTGATGTCTTGCTACAGGTGGACACACTAACTTTGGAGCAGAAACTATTTAGTGGGCCTTATCCCTACCATATCTGTATCATCCATGAGTTTAGTAACCCTCCCAATGTGCGGAATAAGGTGCGCATTCGCAGCTGGATGGATACTATAGCAAACATCAATCAGTAAGTAATTGCGTAGTGACAAAGGACTTTTCGGTCATTCTATGTAATTGGCTCCCAGAAGCAAAGTTACATAGATAAGTTATTGTCTTATGTGATTTCATCTGAGATTTTCAGGCATGTTTGTATTAACATACAGTAAAATTAATATAGGAAAAGCTGAGGGACTACGTAACTAAAGAGCATAAACTTAAAAACTAAGAGCAGACTGTTCATGTACATTTGACTAATTTGTGGAACACGAGAAATCAAGTTAAAGATCTTTTTCTTTTTTTTTTTTTTTTTTTTTTTGCGGGACCAGGGATTGAACTCAGGCCCTTGTGCTTGCCAGGCAAGTGCTTATTCTACTGAGCTATTTCCCTGCCCCCAAAAGACCTTACAGTGATGTTTTACATCAAAAAAAATTGAACTATGCATTCTTTTTATAAAAATTACATTAAGCACCCTCTGTACATAAGACATGTACAGGGTGGCTTAGAGGATGGCTTTCTTTGACTTACATGATTTTAAGATAGTAAAAAAACTTTATCTGACCAGACAAAATCTCTATTTTGAGTAGATAATGCCCTTACATTCAGTATTTTTTTTTGAAATGTTTGAAGAAATCTGGGCCTGACATAGTCTTGATGGTAACACTATATTAACTTAACTTTTTGAGTTTTATTTTTTTTATTTTATTTATTTTTTTTCTTGTTTCATAACCTTTGTTTGTTTATTCACTCATTTTTATGGCCGGCCCAGCCCACCCCGAGGTCAGGGCTGGCGCAGCATGTGGTGCTGGGGATCGAACCACGGTCCTTGAAGCTGCCCAAGCTTCCCCAATCAGGCACTTTAGACCACTGAGCCATCCTGCCGGGCCCCTTGAGTTTTAAACTTCAATTCTCTTTGTTGCTTTTAGAGAGCTGATTAAGTATGAGTTCTTCCCTGAAGCTAGTCGAAGTGAAGAAGACTTGAAGAAGTACCCTAAGTACCCCTGGGGGAGAGATATCTATACTTTAGAAGGTAAGCATTTCCAGTTGATTGGAAAGTTAAATAGTTGTGCCTTGATGGAGAGGCACATCTTAGAGAAAGTGAATGAGAATCTTAGAATTCATTAAACTCAGTGGGTGATGTAGATGCCTATATGAAACAGCAACCTGATAAACATTGTTCTGCCTACATGAGTCCTCTTCATCTGGAGAATAAATACACTAGTATCTCAGTTCACACACTGAGTTAGACAAGAACAGAATCAGTTTTTCCCATAAGGTCAGCATTGAACCTATCAGACTAATTCAGTTATCAAACTCAGTTTGTGACCAGAATCATAGAAAGAATACGTGCTTCACTCAAGGTACCACTGTAACTGGAAGTAGTGGGTAAAAATTGAAGATTGCTGTGATCTGAGATTTGCAAGTGACTTGAAGGCACCTAGCTCAGTTTTTTTTCTTTTACATTTTGCGTTCAGTTTAGAAAGTACCAGTTTGTCCTTTTCACAATCTCTAAGGGAGGACCATTTTTCATCTGCCTTCTTATTTCAGGTGTTGTGGACGGAGCTCCATATTCAATGATTTCCGACTTCCCCTGGCTGAGATCTCTACGGGCAGCAGAGCCGAACAGCTTTGCCCGCTATGATTTTGAAGATGATGAAGAAAGTAATTACGAATTGCCTTGACTTCTTTTCTCTAGCTTGAGTATATCTCACTATGCTCATTGCTAAGACTTTGAAAATTCAGACTAGTAAAACCTTTAAATGATTTCCACGTAATCCATGTCCCACCAACCCCGAAAATCCTTTGAATTTGTCCTGGGGATATGTGCTGAGGACTCCTTCAAACCTGTTTTTTTGTACTCCTTTTTGTTGTTGTTGCTTTTGCTATTCAATTGGTCCTAAGGATTGAGCTCAGGCCTTGTACATTGTCCCATGCCAGTGCAGCTAACTTGGAATTTTTTACAGATTATAAATTTAGAATTTATGAACAATATTGTTTCAAAATTTAGAATTTTTCAATGATGTTGTTCGGAATTATTCCAGAATAATTGTGCAGGTTATTCTCTAGTTGTGTAGAACTTTTATAAAGAAATAAATTTTATGAACTACATGAATATGATTTACCACTCTGGTATATCATTTTACCTGAGGCTTTTTTCTTTTTTCTTTTTTTTTTTTTTTTTTTTTTGAGACAGGGTCTCACTGTGCAATTCAGACTGGCCTTGAGTTCACTTTTGTAGCCCAGGCTGGTTTCGAACTCTCACCGATCCTCCTGCCTCAGCCTCCTGAGTGCTAGGATTACAGTACCTGAGGTTTTAATCATGTCTGTTGTCCCAGGCATCAGACATGATATAAAACTCTAAAGTGGTCGGGGGCCCATCCATGAGCTAGTCATGCATCAGCTATGTTGCGTTCCAATGTGTGGGAGTGCTTCGTGAGCCAGCTCAGCTAGCTGTCTTTTCAGTCATCTCTGCTAATCGCACTTTTCCCCTTCGCCTTCTCGTTCCCAAGGTACCATCTATGCTCCTCGAAGGAAGGGACAGCTTTCTGCAGATATCTGTATGGAAACAATAGGAGAGGAAATTTCAGAGATGCGTCAGATGAAGAAGGGAGTGTTTCAGCGAGTAGTGGCGATTTTCATCCACTACTGTGATGTCAATGGAGAGCCCGTTGAAGATGACTACATTTGACTGGTCCCTGCCCCTTCTGCAGAAAGCAGCTGTACTCACTCAGCTACTGGGACGCTCCACAGGGACTCAGTGTGGAGTTGGGAGGCCCTGGCTCAGTTTGGAATATAGGAAATGTTTAAGGAACGTTGAAATTGTATACAAAGATTTGTACATAAACAAATATGCAAAGACACTTCCTAAAGTACAAACTTTATATCATATGTTTATATGATTTAATTTAAAAGTCTCAAAGTCAAATTTGAGTGTTCATTTTGTTCCATTTTTTTCCTTAGTTCATACAGTGTTGTTTTTTGACTTGAGTTTCATTTACTATATTCTTAATAATTACCATCACCCCCTTAAACCTGTGCCTTTTTCTTCTTGAGCAAAGCTGTTGAAGTAAATCTGATGACCGATTGTTTTGTGTACTTTTTGTTGTTGTTGTTGTTAAAAAAATTACCAACTAAACTGTATAGTCAGAATAGGCTATATGTTTCTGTACAAAGAATGTAGTTCTTTTTCTTGGTATTATAGTTGCCATGTTTCTTTAAATAAAGACTCATGAGGGGGGAAATGGAAAGTTTCCAAAGCGTTGTAGTTATTTATTTCCACATTTAATTGTGTATATGCTTTACCTTGAATATAAAAATAAAAGTTTATTAAAAACTTTTCTTGCCCTGGATCTAAGTCCTTTTTAAAGAACAGTAGCAAATACTGTGCAGAAAAACTATATTGTGTCCCTAAACTTCTGTGGCTATAAGAAGTTGGACTTGTACAACTCTGTGACAGGATATTGGGATCAACGGCTTCCAAACATGGGCTCAATGGCCTTTCTCCTGAAGGAGAGGATAGCATGACCATCCTGTCACATTGCCTTGATACGCTAATGGTGTGTGCCCTCTTGCCACCTAATGTCAAGAGCAAAAGCTTTTAAGCAGTGCCTGCATTTGTCATGGCTTTGCCACCTGAGAGCTGAGGGAACTTAGTAAATGAAAGTTTCATAAAGAACCAGAATGGACCTAAGGAACTACTTACTACCTACGTAAGGTGTTTAGGCCCTTCAGTATTTGGCCAGCCCCTTCACTTACCAGGGAATTAATAAGTTCAGGGAGAAAAATTGTCCATGCTAGGTGCTGTGTGCTATGTAGGACAAGAATCTGATTCTTAGCATCACACCTCTGTTAATGGTAGAATTGCAGGGAGGCTGATACCTTTGTTTACTAATTATCTTCAGAGGTCCCTTCTGACATTTTAAATTTCCTGTTACTTTAGGGAGTATCAGTCAGTTGATAACTTAAATCATTTTTATCTCAGCTAACTCACAAGAGTGGATTCCACTATTAAAGTTATAAGTAGTAGTTAAAAAATAAATCTTAGGTAGTCCACCTGAAATCCACAACCCCAGCAAAATCCAGTCTAGCCCTGATTTTGGTAACCTGCCACCTAAACAATGCTTATGTCAGCCACAAGAGGCCGCTGCTTTTTAACTTCTCTATTCAACCCTGTCACCTAACCCAAACTGTTAGATAACTACAAGAGGAAGCACTAAAGGGATTGTGAAGATGCCAAGACCAGACAACCCGAAAGCAGAACTTGACTGCCCACTTGGGGTGTTTCTCTGGGTTCCCACATTATCTCATCTCATGTTAGCCTTCCTTAGGAATTAGCTTGTCTGGTGCTGTCATTTCAGAGTAGTTTCAAGATCGCCCTTACCACAGACAGAGAGGTCTCCACCTCATCTGGAGTTATCTTCCTTGTGTACAGCTTCACAACCTGCAAACACCTCTGCTAAATGGATATGGAGGGAGCGGTTGGCTAGTGATTGCCTCACAGCAGGACCAGAGAACTTTATAGGGCCAGATAGTGCTTCGTGTTGAGTAGGTCCCAGCTTTTGTCTGGGACAGCTACTCTAATATGAAAACCGTAGACTTACAGATGAATGAATGTGGCAGTGCTACAGTAAAATTTTATCTGTGAACATAAATTTGAATTTCACCTAATTTTTTTTTTTTTTTTTTTTTTTTTTTTTTTTTTTTTTTTTTTTTTTTTTT